>VOPJ01013257.1:0-31268 GCA_014673585.1 Semibalanus balanoides | reverse complement strand
TAAAGTTTCCGCTTCTGTAATTTCACTCCTATTTGGGGCAGACTCAAAATTCAAAAAACAGATTGTCAGTCGTAACGAAAGGAAGCATTGGAGTCCAATTTCAAGGTTAATGCTTCAGCGGGTGACCTCTGAAGACCTACGGTCGCAAATAGGGAAATGTTAAGTGTTCCAAATCAAAGTCCACATAAAAATAACCGACGACTCTATACAACGGAAATCGACACAAAAATAAAAACCATAATATTTGACAAATTCAGAACCAACAACAAATTTGTCTTCAAGAAGTACTGCACAGTAGTAAAAAAAGCACATATTAATGGCGTTAACCGGCGTAAGAAAAACACGTGTTTTCTTTCAGCACACGTGCAGTGCACTACCATTTAAATACACAAGTAGAAAATGGCTGATACTGGTAAATGGCTGCACATGGCCGATTTAGCCATGCATTTTTTTAAGTTGTATTCGGTGTCAATTTCTGTGAATGGTGGGAGGTCGCAAATGGGGAGAGCTCGCTAATAGGAACATTTCACCTACCGCTCGATTTTCTTCATTTTTTCCCACAAATGTAGCTTAGGTCAAACGCTAGCCGCACATGTAAAATCAGCTAGATCGAACATCAACTTCAAGGTCAAAATTAAGGTCAAAGGACGGGGAACTGGATCAGTGCCAAAAGTTACCGCTCGATTTTCTTCATTTTCCACAAATGTAGCTTAGGTCAAATTCTAGCCGCACATATAAAATCAGCCAAATAAAACATCAACCTCAAGGTCAAAATAAAGGTCAAAGGACGAGTCCCTGCACATATCAGGGACGGATCCAGGGGGAATACCCCCAGTTTCCGAAACCATAATTTGCTCCCCCCCCCAAGAAAAATAAAAAAACACAAAAAGTTCGGACGTATGTACAGTCGGTCTATTATGTATCTTCCCCTTTTAAGTTTCTAAAACTAATTTAATTTCACTTATGTGTACAGGAAAGACTGATGCAAGGGACCATGTGATACCTACCTAGGTAGGTACCACATGTTTCCTTAAGTCAGTCAATGATGTACACAGAATTTAAATTAGATGAGTTTTAGAAACTGAAAAAGGGAAAGATTACATAATAGGACCGACTGTAATTGTACAGCCTCCGCAGTTGCTATGGTACACACCTTAGGTCTGACTTCTTCTCGCTTTAGCGTAGTTTGAGGCGAATTAAGAAACGACCGTATATGCATTCAAACCGCATTACTGAGAGCTTCAAATTGATATATTAACGCATTGCCTCACCCTGTGTATTTGCTGCTTTTAAGCAAAAATCCGTTTTTAGCGTTTTGCGGTGATTTTTTTTTTGCTTTAAAACAGCACATGGACAAGGTAAACCATTGCATCAATATATAAATTTGAAGCTCTCAGTAATGCAGTTTAAATGAACGAATGGTCGTTTCTTAATTCGCCGTAAAACATACGCTAGAGGAGAAAACAAGCCGGACCTTAGTGTGTAATAAGTATCATAGGCAACTGGCAGACCCTGTAATTACCTAGCAGTTACAAACGGGCTGACGACACGCTCCTCCTGCCCCCCCCCCCGGTCAAAACTTTACGCTGTGCTGATGGCCTTGTAAGTTTCACCCCCACGCTCCACACTTTTTCAATTAGCAAAGAAGGTCATAAGGATAATCTAGGGTCACCAGTTTTGAAACGGCTGTTAAAATTGCGTTCCCAACCCAGAATAGAATGGTCTTTTAAAAGAAAATAGGTCCAGCCGTTCCCACTGGCGGATCCAGCCGTCGGTTTTGGGGACCAACTTCTTTTGGCCAATAGGTATCCCATTTTTTATCTTTGGATTTGGCCGGTCACCTTATTTTGGTATTTGAGCTTAAAAATATACATTTTCGGAAAAACGACAAAAACGCGATACTCCGTAACATATTTGCTACGTAAAACACACATATAAGTAGTTATCACGTTTATCTCAAACTAACTCGCAGGGGCGTCGCCGATAAATTTTAAGTGAGGGTCGGCTGAACTACGAAGAAAAAGACGTCTTTGCCGCATTTAAATAAGGATTTCTATGTTATAGTAGGTGCTTAAGTTATTTAGCGCCGCGAAAAATTTTTACGGGTTTGCCTGATAAAAACCCAGAAATATTAGGCGGTGGGGCCAGTATGACATGTATTGGCATGGCCCATACACTTTAGCAGCGGATTAGCAAAACTGCCATATCAACTTGGGAACCAGTGTCAACCAATTTTTGGATCAGCTTATACCAACTTGGAATATTTTAGTAGGCACAAACTTGGAACTTAAATCAATGCGCCGCCGGGGCGGCGCGAAAATTTTGTCTTATTGCCCTGGATATGCATTCTCGTCAATGCCAATGTGTCATATTGTGTATGGGTGCGGACTAAAAAATGTTTATTTTGAGTTTAATAGTGCGGTTAAGAAATGTTTAAAGCGGAATTGGTTTCCCCATTGATATAAGAAGAGAAGCAAACATCGAACATAAATTGCGCTGAGAAATGTTTACGTTTTTAACCTGCATAACATTATATTATATATATATTTTTTATTGCCTAGGAGCGACGTGCAAAAATTTGTTATTTTATTTCCCTGGACCAGTGACATTCTTATTGTTATTTATGGATAGTTGACCTGTTATTTTGTTCCATCAAAACTTGTATAAACAGGAACAGAGGCCAAAGACTTTTATTACATTATTACCGATCGCTTTTTCATGTGAGGCTTGATCGTGAGGGGGGCATTGGTCAAACAGGCCACCTTTATGCCTTGGGGGGCCATGCCCTTGAATTGCCCTTCCCCTGGATCCAAAACAGTTGCTTGGTAACATTGTAATGGTTTGGAAAAGGCAGCAAGAGGCAGTTACGACTTTTTACGCGCAATAAATGGTTTCTTCTGTATCTGGTGGAGCTTGGGAGGAGATGGCTCGGGGAGATGGTCCTGGCCTGGTCCCCACTATCAATTAGCTCTTCGGTCAGCAAGTTGGGCACCACTGGAGCAGCTTTCGGGGGCCGATGTTTGAGTCTATGCGTTCGCGTCGCCTTTTTCGGAGCTCGGCCGCCTAGCTAACATGTCCACGTAAACGTTTTTATGAAGGGAGTAGGCCCTGGGGCAAGCAATAACTGCCAAGGAAAGGCTCTGCAAGACACTAAATGTATTTTATTTTCCCATTTTCCAAATTTGTAGAAGTAATAACAAAACTCATGTCATGCGCCGCGAAGCGACGCGAAGTTTTCCAGTTTTTAACTGTAAATACTAAATAGTTGGATTTTGACTGCTGCAAAGGCAATTTTTACGATAAATTGTTGACGTTTTTTTGGGGGCCAAAAGACATGTTGGCCCCCCCTTCAAGGCTATTGGGAGGGGCCATGACCTGGTTGACCTCCCCCTGGATTCGCCAGTGGCCGTCCCTGAACAACCGGACAGAGGCCCACCGAGCTGCCTCATAGGGCCTAGGGGGCCGCATTTCGTAAGGAGGTACGGGCCTGTGCGCCCCCTTGTGTGTGCCTCTGGGCCCTGCAGATTGAAATATTTAAAATAGCTGTTTTTCACGGATGAATTATTTGGCGGCGAATGTTTAAACATTCTTAAAATGTTAAAGTTTTATTATTGCCGTTTTCACGATGGACTAATTGGAAAAAAATGCTTAATTCGCCCCTACTGGACCGCAGGCGAGGGTTGAAACATTTTTCGAAATTAAGTTCATCGTGAAAACGGCTTACTACCAAAAAACATGTTTTAAAACACTCGTTCAAAATTGTTTCAAACATTCACGCAAAATAATCCATCGGTGTGGAAAACGGCTGATGTAAACCTTTGACTTTCATTGTATTGTTTTCATTTTTAAATACAACAAAACAGGGACCACACGGGGCCGCCTCAGAGGGGGCCACCTGGCCGCCTATGAGCAGGCACGTAGCCAGGGAGTGACCGCCCCCCCCCCTTGGAGGCCAGAGAGCCCTTTCCGGTGCGCGCAGCGCGCCAAAAAAGCCGACAAGACTGCGAAGCGTGGTATCATGGACACTCTATCAAAAGTATGGAGACCACGCTCAGCATGCTCTTTGGAGAGTTTAGAGCACTTCAGCTGAGGCCCTCTAGGGCCACCGCCCAACAGGACCATCTCTGAAAGACCAGAAGGCCCCATGGACGTTCAAAAGGCCCCTGTTGAGGTCCGAGGGACCTCTGGCTATACCAAAAGGGTCCCTGGGCGATTCAGAAGGGTCATGAACATGCCGAATGTGCCTGTAACCAGCACAGAGGGACCCCTGGGCAGGTCGGAGGGGCTCCTGGAAAGATCGAGGGCCCTGAGCAGGTTAGTGCCCCGGAATTGTCGTAGGGTGACCAAAGCAGCCAGAAGCAGTTTCACTTACCAGGTCTTAAGGCCCCTGGACAGACCTGGGCTGAGGGCCCCTGGGAAGTTCAAAAGGGCCCTATGTATGTCAGAGAGGCTCTTGACCAGATTAGAGGGGTCCCTGGGCGGGTCAAAAGGGCCCCTGAACTTGCCTAATTGGCCTTAGTTAGCACAGAGGGGCCCAGTGCCCAATGGGGCCCCTTTAAACGCTCAGGAGGGGCCCTTTAAACGCTCGGAAAGGGGGTCCTTTTTAGGCACCGCCGCCCCGGGCGAAATCCTGTCTATACGTGCCTGCCTCAGAGGGGCCCCACGAGCCGCTTCAGAGGGCCCCTCCGGGCCGCCTCAGAGAATCCTCCACGGGGTCCGCCTCAGAGGGCCCCCACGGGGCCGCCTCAGAGGGGCACGGGGCCGCCTCAGAAGGGGGCCCACGGTACTCCTCAGAGGGGCCTACGGGTACTCCTCAGAGGGGCCCCACGGGGCCGCCTCAGAGGGGCCCAATTTCGTAAGGGGGCACGGGCCCGTGTGGCCCCCCCCCCCCTTGGTTGCCCTTTGGCTGCGCCCCTGCCTGTGAGAGAGCATAACATGCAAAATTTGGAAAACACCAAAGCACAAATCCACGATGAGCGGTCAGAAGAACGCAAAATAATTTAGTTTTCTTTTTTGCATCGTAATCAGCATTCAATTTGGCACCTAAAACTCTTGTGCGCTAAGGCGTTGTGTGCAAACGGTCGAAAAGAGAAAGAGCCGGCCCTAATATGCAGCTAAGGCCCTATAACAATATGCAGCACTTTAAGCCATTTGGCATTAGCGCGGATGAACATTAGAATACAAAACATTATTTTCGTTTATTTGAACATTTTTTATGCTTTTTCTTCTTGTGTTTTAAATAAATGAAAATAAAATAATACATTCTGTTTCGTAAAGAGTAACAACAAATATATTGAATAACAGTTTAAAACTATATTCTTTTGGTGGATTCTCTTCCGGTGTGGCTGCTCGGCCTTTTTGTAGGCAAACTCGGGGGGTAAACATGACGTGAGTACATCTGGCCTTTATATTTTACTTACTTATTATTTTAAAGATGTCTGTAGTGTGCACCAATTCTATTATATGCTGCTCAATTTGTATTTATGCTATCTAGCGTAATAATGCTGTTAATTTTGTAGTGGTATTGCTGTTGTGTATGACGTGACTGGGAAGCGTTTTGCTGCTTATTATGCTTAAATATCGTTCTGAGACCCAAGCGATATAAGTTTATTAAATGTTGCAGTTGGTCATGTTGTTATAGTCTTTATTTTCAATGGATCTGGATGTAGTTGATGGGCACCACTTGGGTAACTATACTGTGGTGGCTCCCTTAAAGATAATGTTTTTCCTTTGTATTGGTTCTGAACTGTGAAAGATTTTACTGTTTTTGAAAAGTTAATCACTTAAATCATTTCTTCCAAATCTTAACAGTTAATAAGCAATTGAATGTATAATTTGCATGAGGGAGTCTGCAAGTGCTGCCGCTGATTGGGCTACAGCCACTACAAGATTGTTCTATTTAACATTTAGCAATGCCACAGATGTTGAAGTTTGATGTTCCTTGTTATATGTAGCCAGTTTGTTCAATGAACAATTCTGCAACAGTGGGTAATGGTGTATGTTGCAATTAAAATGGACATGTGGTAGTATCTGTGAAATCATTTATGCCATTAGTGTTAGCTCATTTCCTATGCAGTTATATTACTTTGATTCATTAAATGCATCCCTTTGCATGTGTTATATGTCATACTTGATGTAAAACAATCTTACTTCATGTTCCTATGCTCAACTGAGGCCTAATTGTAATGCTGACACTTATTAACACTGTACTTTTCATGCTTTTTGTATACTTGAGTAAGTCCAGCATTTTGGCATGTCTGGTGTTATGATTCTTTACTTATGCTTAAATATGATGCCTTGGTTGTCAGTTCATAAGGTTCTAACTTCTAACCTCCTTTTGGTTTCAGGAAATTACGCTTGCAAAAGCGTTTGGTGAAGGCCGTCTTGAAGTGTGGAAAGAAGAGGGTATGGTTTGATCCCACTGAAACTAATGACATCGCCAATGCCAACTCCCGTAAGTATGACTTATTTTGATTAGGTCAAAGTTGTGTTATAGCAGGTGTCCTTGGTCAATCAAGATATTAATAGTAGAACTGGCAAGACCAGCAGATTGTCAATGGCTTTGGAACATTATTTTGTTAATCAAACTTACATATTTTGGTGATATTTAATATTTAACAATGCCATGTATGCTTAAATGTGAATGTACAAAATGCATAGATATTACTGTTACCTGATTTGTCCCATACACACATATCATTTTATATCATTATCTACATATCATTATCTAGTCTTACATGGGCCTGTTCCTGTCACACCTAACTGCCTCTAACCCAAGCTGCTCTAACTGCAACTGCTCTGTGTTAAAGAATATGATGTCAAGTGGGAGCAACTTTGAGGAGGTTAGAGGCAGTGTCCTAAGAATCCATTTTTGCTTGGGTGTCGAGAGTGGAAAATTTGATCCCTAAAAGACTGAGAGTGAAGAATGTAGAAAATGGTACGATATTGATTACTGTTTTGAATATGAAAAGCAGTGGGTTCATTGAAATCATGTATTTTTAGTCAATATTTATTGATATGGGAATCAGTATTACGATTCATAATTTGGGAGTGGAAAATTCATTCCTAAAAGGGAGAATGAGAGTGGAAAGTTATTCACAGTTGGGTGTCATGTCTCACACAAATCAACACATTTTGGGACACTGGTTAGAGGTGGAAAAGGAACAGGCCCAAAATCTTTATCTATTTTAATTATTCTGTTGTATCATTGCTAGATTAGGTGAGGTTAAATTATTATCTGATATACTTCCACTTGGTATGTATTCATATCTAACTTCTAAATACATGTTAAAGCCTTATTTATATTGAAGATATAATTAAAATAAACATGTCTATTTGGTACTAAAATGTTATGTCAGTGAATTCAGTCAGTGACCTCGCCTTCCCTGCTACTTTTTCATGTATGCATGTAAGGACACATGTCACAATAGTAACTGTGATTAGTTTATGGGAACAACATTTAAATCTTAAACTTATTGAATATTTATTGTAACTGGAGTGTATGCTGGTCACTTGCATTTACATGGGTTTGACTTGGACTGCAGGAGATGCCAAGCGACAATTAGGTAAAGGACCCCAAGCCTTCAATCCGCGATAAGTAGGCCTTTTTAGGCCTCCCACCAACCCCTTGACGAATATCCTGGCTACGTGCCTGGCAGAATCTATCCCACGGCCCACCCTCAACGAAGTTCCTCAAAATAACTTGGGAATACAATGATTAGACATCGACGTAAATATTTTGAGATCTCATGCTTAATTAAGGTGTATGCTTCATATACAAAATTTAAAAGAAAATGCTGAAGCGCTTTGGAGGAAACGACCGTTTTTAGTGGCGGTCATGTCAGGTGCGGTTTTTGGGTGAAGAAATTATGAATTTTGAAGTTGAGAAGATTCGAGGCTTTTTACAAATTGCAATAAGAGAAACGGCAAAAATGGAAATCAATTCTAGTTCGGGAAAATAAGTCATCTCCCCATTTTCATAGGTTTTGATATTTTGACAAGGCCAAACTATTTTTCCGTTTGTAGCGAGAAACTCAAAACCCCTTCGCGGGACCCCCAAGTTTAACAGGATTTTATATTAGGCCTATAACACGCGGCTTCCCAAAGAACCCTCGGTGGATCCCACAAGGTATCCCTGGAGTTGGACCCCTGTACTCAGAAATACTTGCGGTGACGAACCCTGCCTTACTTAATAGTGGGCCTTTAGTGACCTGACCTTGACCATGTGCCTACCAATTTCACTTTCGTTTTTGCGGGAGATGCATATAACCCTTGACAGCAAACTTTAACCCGCGGCGGCGTGAGAGGGTAAAATAATTACCGGCCCCCTCACGTAAATTTCGGCAGATTTAACTATGTAAAACGGCTAACAGATAACGACGTCAAACTTTTAGTAACCTATTCAGCATCAATATTAACAGAGTCTACCTAAAAAATGGTCATCCGAAAAAGTTTGAGAACTTTGGGAGCCACCTCAATGACGTTTTTGATACGTCATCGTCCATGCCATTTTTTGTGGTGAATAACGGATACATTGTTTGATGGCAGGTAGTGAGAAACATAGCTTTGGAAGTAAAATCTCGCAACGCAAAACTGTATAAGAAAATTTGAATGTAATTCTCTACAAGGATGGCAATTGGTCGGATTTTTTTCAAAATGTTTGGATTTTTGACCCCCAAAAATAGAGAAAATGATTTTTTTGAGCAGAATGTTTCCCCAGAAATTGAAAATTTAAGGTATCTAAAAAACTGGAATATATATATATATGGAGAAACCAGTGTAATGAATTATCCAGACCGAATTTTAAACGGAAATGCTTTCGTTTTTCCCGAGTGACTGATTTTGCTATCCAAGCATAAGTAGGTATGACATCATTTTTTTCCGAAAATAACGTTTTTTTTGATTGTTTGACCTGAATACAGATATATAAAATGGTCATTTTTTTGTGTTTTATGAGACAAAACTAACCTAGAAAACATGCATTGTTTATTTCATATTCTTTCAGTTTTCAGTTTTGGAACCTATACCGACCTGGGATCTGACCTTTGACGGGTCAAGTTGTAAAATGACTGTTTCTTATCGTTCTTACGTGGGCAAAATGACCCCTAAATACATGTGTCACAAGGCGTTTCTTTGACCTCTTCGTGACAGTGAACCTTTTGTGACCTGACCTTGACCTTGAACATTGGTGCACGCAATTTCCACTTGTCTTAATGCAAATAGATGTGATTGGACACCTTTGAGAAGCTTTTAATGGCATTGACAGTCTTAATCAAGATGATTTTATTTTGAAAGTATGAACCATTTAACTCAATTAACTCGAACTTTCCAATGTGACCTGAACGTGAGGCTTACATTTTGTACGCTAAATTGAAAAAATTTCCGGGGTATGGCATTCGATTACAGTTCATTGATTGAGCTTTTCGATCGCCGCCCTTGCGCGTCTCGCTGCGGTTAGGTTGGTTCGGAAGATAAAGAGGGGGGGTAATATTTACCCCCCTACGCCGCCGCGTTCGGACGAGAGACCAGGCCTACGCCGCGCGGGTTAAGCGACAAATAGTCACAAATCTAAGGCTTTTGGATTGAATGTATGGACCAATAAGTTATAATACCTACGGCTTACTTTTGTCTTTGACCTGAGCCGAGATATAAAATTTTGAACCTTATTTGAACAATTTCGTAGTGCTTTAAAAGGTTAAATGCATATCCAATTGAGAGCTTTCGGATTGCCATCTTGCGCGTTTCGCTGCGGTTATTGCTCGGAAGGCAACACGGGGAGCAGAATCAGCCCCCCCCGAGAGGCCCTGTTCGTCTAATACCCCTAGTGGAGCGCGGGGTTTAGGATGTGACATCAGGAAGTTTTTCTCATAAGAAGAGCACCAAAACTACTCACTGTAACCTAAATAACTATGGACAGATGCTGTATGATGGCTCAAAATTGTGTGTATCGAGGTTGCACACGGGCGGTTCAGCTTTGCTTTTCAATTGGCCTAGGTTGCTTCGGTTGGCCATCATTAGTACCTAAAAACTCAACACATACTTAAAACGTCCTCACTGAAAACTTGTGAATGAGCCCAATGATGAAATTAAATACCACAGTACATTTGACGTGTTTTGAATTTATATTTACTAGGGCTAAGGGCGCTTCGATGAGTTACCTCTGGCCGTATATATGCACTTGCTCCTTGGACGGTGCCACTGGTGGCTACTACAAACCTGCAGTATTTACGAACTTGGAAGATTCCCATTTTCCTTTAAAGGGAATTATACGGGTTTTCCGTCCTGAAAGGAAATGCACTCTTTTGCAGTTGGTATTGCTTAAAACACGTTTAAGACATATGAGAATGACCTCGTATTGTTCTAAATTTAATGCGAGATTTTTCAAAGCATTATCAGCGTTTCCTAAACCCTTGACTTTTCACAGACTTGAAATCTGATAAGAGTCTTGATCGGATTAACTGTCCACCAACTTTTGGTAATTCTCTATCCTTGGGTTTCCAGGTGGTTCCGGGCGTAGGCAGAGACGGCTGTCTATACCTCAGCAAGTACTGCAAAAAGTAGGCGGTGATCACCGAACACTACATCACCGAACACTTTGAAACGTCCTTACGTAAAGAAGATGCATTTTCCAGAAAAAATGTGGTAACCGTGGGCTTCTCCATCCTTGATAAGTACGTTTTAGCTATGTAACTCTATTAATTCGGGAAAAAACCCGTATAATCCTTAAACTGCACTGCCCGAGCCAAAAATTAATCTAAATTTTTCGTCTGGCCCATTGGGATTTCCTGTTAAATTTTGTTAGTATATGAAAAACGCGACCGAAACTGAAGTTGTTACGGAAGCGCATTCAAAATAACAGTAATATATCAATTTGTAAATTTATATTAAGTTTGACGGCGAGTGACGCTTCTAGACAATATACCAGCGTAGTCGTCAGAAATGTTCTGAATGTAGGTCTTGAACCGGAAACCGTGGCCCCTACTCGCCACTTTTGATTGCTAAAAGCCCAACTGATGATGAAGGTTATGTGAGGGTCAAGCAGGGAAGCTTAAAATTTAATCTGGAATTTGAAGAGGCCGTAATTTTGATGACAATTGCCAATGTCTATAATGTTTTTAGGCCTCATCGTTAGTTACTGCACGTAGGACGCATACAAATCGATGAACAAAGCAAAACATGAAACCGCTCCTGAGTGCACCTGACATGACCTTGACGGTGGCCTGAATGATTTAACATGATCAACGGCCTATCACGGCCAAATCTGACCATCATGACCATCCTTTAATTCAAACTGGTTGCAAATATTAAAGCGGCTGCAGCGCAAAAGCACCCTTACAGCGCCCGTCCCTACCTTTCAGATCTTGCATTGGATGACGTTATTACTCTGTGTACCTGAACTGAATTAAGGCTGATTTTTGCATCCAAACGTGAGCAATTGATTCCTCTTCCGATTTTATCGGCACTGGTTGCACTGCGGTTGAAGGCGTGGCCGTCATAAATTAATTCCAAGCTAATCGGCTTAGGTCTCACTGTGCGTCAGGGATGTAGTCACCAGGGGGTAGGGTCGGGGGCAATGCCCCTGAGCCAAAATCTTATTCACATTATAATAAAATGGATTCTATGAGGATCCGACCCTACCCCCCCCCCCTCTCTTCCCGGTAAGCAAGTATAAAGCTGAGGAGCAATTTTTTCGACGTGGCCCCCCTGCAAAAATCGTGCTAACGTGCTTGGCTGCGGTGACACAGTGGGCCCCTCTTTGAAACCAGGAGCCCCTGAGATTGGGAGGCCCCCTGGGTGGCTGGCCCCCCCACTTTTTATGACGTTCCTACGCCTATGCTAACTATCACAGCTCCCTCGCTGCGTTTCATTTGGTGGTGCTCGCCTGTCTCCACTCGAGCCAGGCTCGTCCAGCCGACCGCACTCGCAGGCAGACTTCGCAGCAGACAAGCACTATCAGTACACAGAGTATCATTCGCGGCGGATGTCCGCTCGGCCACAGACGCTGCGGAAACGACTGCTGTACGCTGTCCCGCCCGTCCGCCTGCGCGCCCTGGCAGAGCAACCATCCGGTGCTGGGGTGTCTGAATCTGTGGCGCTAGTAGCGCCACCTGTGGTGGGGGAGCGAATAAAAAGTGTGCGCTTTTGGCAATAGATGGCACACCGCCCGTTGGAGATGGCTATCTTGTCTTGAGATAATCTTTCTGCTCTAGGCCTGTGGCGAGAGTGTGAAATAGTAGTATGATGTTCTGACAGTAGTGGCGCGTTGCCAGCTCTGGTTTCGGATGACACTATGCTCTGGCTAGTGTCTTGTTCTGATTACGGCAAGTGGGCTACAGCACAATGACATGATTGTGTCTACACTTAACAGTGTGTTTGGTTGTGTCTACACTTAACCATTTGTCATATACCTACGAAGTATTTTGTTTAGTCTTGTCCGTTGTCCTCTAATTTTGCGTAGTTTCGTCGCAAAATAAGGATGGAAGCTTGAGAAAGAATGATGTTGAAGTTCGGGTGAAAGTTGGACGGTCAGAATGATAAGAAGAGCTTTATATACACACATCGCATTTAGTTGACGGGACCATTTTCATACCAGCTTTAGTTTTGTTTTCCCACCAATGATATTAAATTTGAAGGCATTTTTCCTTTGAAGGAAGTTTCCGTAGCTGTGAACCCATCCTTCTAATGGCATCCAGGCTCCTTAACATTTTTGAAAAGACTTCATATGGGTCACTGTCCTGTCTGGAAGGAAACCGAACATTGAACGATGATATTGGGCGGCTGGGTGCGAACTTTGAAAAACATACTTCATAGTGTTAATCATATGCGATTGCTCTTTAATATATCAAAATTAACATTAAAGTGTCGGTGTCTCTCGCCCTCGCTCCTTTTAACCCTTACCCTGGTGGGGATCATTAGGAACCCCTCTGATTTTTTTATCTCGTAATAGCGTGTAAATGGCGGCGCGCAGTGCCGCCAAATTCAGTAAATATATTTGGGCATCAAATTTACACAATCGAACTCTTGACCTCAGGTCATTTCAGGTCAGGTCACCAGGTCAAGTCAAGTGATCTTACCTCTAAAAATGTGTGTGATCATGCCAAAGTGTTTGTCTTGTCTGAGATATTTCACACTTCCAGGATTTCATAAGGTCACAAGTACCTACAATTCGTTAATATGAGATGTTTTGCATCGTTAACCTAACGTCAGGTCAATTTCCTGGCCTCTCCATTCTAAGTGAATGGATATATATATATACAAATCTAACTTACTATTTAAAGAAATTATTTCCTTCTGTCTGTTCATCATCCAACTTTTTCCTTATACCTATCATTACGAACAGTTATGTAGTTTCGAACAATAGCATTGAATAGTATCTAATAAATAATTTTGCAGATCGCATGACAACATGTGTGTATACTATAATATTATTCTGCTTCCTGTATTTCACAACATCAAACCGTCCTCCTACAAGTAAAGATAATGTCCGAATCTGTTAAAAAATAACACAACACATCTTCTACCGATAATACCGCCGCCCGCCCTCTGATGAGTGGAATTTGAACTATACGCAACCAAGCGAGGCACGGGTTGCGGTTTGTGCACACCATCGCACCTATATGAATATTTACTCAATGCGCACACCAGCGACACCTATAGCACGGAGAAGTGGTTTACCAGTAAACGTAAAAATATAGCCGTTCGCACCGAATTGAAAAGTCTCCCGCGCCCAACTGGGGGGTGTTTGAACGGTAACCGGACAAAAAGTCAAAGGTCAAAAAGTCAAAGACAAAAAGTCAAATGTGAAAAAGTAAAAGGACAAAAAGTCAAATCGGCTAAAAGTCAAATGACAAAAGTCAAAGCGGCAAAAAGTCAAACAGTAAAAAAGTCAAATGGCAAAAAGTCAAAAAGCACAAAGTAAAAAAGTAAAAAGTCAAACATGCAAAAAGTCAAAAAGGATAAAAATCAAATGTAAAAAGTCAAAAAAGCAGTAAGTCAAAAAGACGAAAAGTCAAATGCAAAAAGTCAAAAAGATAAAAGTAAAATGCAAAAAGTCAAACAGGCAAAACGTCATAATGGAAAAAAGTCAAAGAGGCTAAAAGTCAAACGCAATAAATCAAAAAGGCAAAAATGCACATGCTAAAACCAGTAAGACACCTTAAACGGCGAAGGACGAGCGAGTCCGAATACATCCGCGTAAATTTATAACCCACCCAACGGAGGTTCGTTTTGTGCAAAGCATGCTTTTTAATTATTTTCGTTATGTGGTGTTTTGCCGTCGCAAACAGATCTGAACCTAATCGATACTTTGAACTAAATAGGATTTAGCAGGTATATTTTTATTTGCAATTATAAGCTTTCAATGTTTGTAGGACAAAATTCCATTTGGGTGGTATCGATGAGATTCTACGATCTGCGCTTACAGCTGCATCATTGTATATCGTTTAGCACCCTTTGATCTCTTCCTAAGACTACGGCCGGTGTAATGAAGGAAATATAAATAATCGGCACAATGAAAAATAATTACAGCGGATTTTACAACAGCGAAATACGCATTAACCTAATTTGTGCTGCAAATATTTAGAGACGGTACAACTTGGCTCTACAGATTGGTGATGTTGTTTCATCGAACTTAACACGAATCACCAATAGGTGTGAGCACTAGATTAAATGTGAAAAGACGTCCATAAAACTATGAATTTAGACGCTTGTATAGCCAGTAATTTGCAGCGTACCAACAGCGCCGCTGATCGACGCATAGCTGCATACAGACCCGGCGAGAATCAGTTTCTCTACGTAATCTGTGTTGACCCACGTGTCTTTTGCGACTCTTTGGTATGCCGACGATACAGGTCCGGTATTGCAAAACAATAATTTTAACATGTTTAGGTAATTTTCGTGAGACGGAAACAGGAGGTGCACCGTGCGACACAGGCAGTGTGACCACAAGAGTTTGCCTGATGCAACATTGCGAGAATGGTTCGGTCTCCAGCCTACTCACAACACAAATTTAAGCTAATATATAGGTCCAGCCGTTTCTCAGTATCAGCAGATAATACTTCTGGACACCCGACACTGAAACGCGGCACGTGTCACGCGTCCACTGACCCATCACAATGAGAAACAACATGCCATAACCATAAAAATGTCATTTGCAATGGGCTATCAGATGGAAGACCGCTTTGTCAATTGGCCTATGAACGGGGTTCAAAAGATATAAGCTTCTGACCAGCGTCGCGGTCTGGCCCGGCCGGGCCCGGCCGGGTCGGGTCGGCCGCTTTTATGTTAGAAAAATCCGGTATTCAATGAGGACTCGCTCCGCGCTTCGCGCTCGCTCGTAACTAAAAAAAGCAAAAAGTAAAATGCATCAAGTCAAATAGGCTAAAAGTCAAAAGACAAAAAACAAATCGGCTAAAAGTCAAACGCAACAAAATAAAGTAAAAATAGCTGATTCACCGCCAGAGGCGAAGCCAGAGGGGAGGGGGACCCCTCTTATGGGTCACAGGGGGCCCACCGAGATTTGCTTAGATACCATTTGCACTAGCTATAACTACAAGTAAAGCATGCATGGCATGAAGCAGACGGAGCGAGTTATTGCGTCAGTGCAGTGAAACGGGAGTTATACCTGAAACCCATCACCGCATGCAAGCAAGCAAGCAATATTATGCAGACGGATTTCGGCCCTGTGTCTCTGTGTCTTTGTGTCGAATAAGTTCTCCATGTAGATTTCTTGGTCTTGTATCTGTGTCTCGCGCAGAGGCCGAGCGCACCAGAATTTTTACTGGAGAAGCAAAGTCGAAATGGGGGGCCTCCTTTTCCCCAGGGGGCCTCCTCCCCCAGGGGCCGTCCCTGCTGTAGGGGCCTACCATTGATTTGGGTAACCAAAGCAGATGCGATGTTGAATTTGCTTCTTTAATGGTAACAACAAAATGGCGAGATTAACTATTGCTCTTCGGTATCTCCCGAAAATCGGAGCACCAAACATCAGCTGCCCACTATTTATGTAGATGCCCATCAAACCCGCGCTTCTCTGCTCTCTACAGTTTTCTGCGCGAAGTGTGACTCCACCGGTTGTCAATGTCAAATGGTTTTTCTTACTTGAATTAGCTCTTAGTTTTGATTGGTTGCATACGAAATGAAATAATCACATTATGAGGACCTTAGGTTTATTTTTCAGCTAATATTGATTTTATGATTTTTAATATTTTAAACTAACCTATAAGATTGATTAACACAGGCACTAGTCACAAAAGACGATGTTGTGTAATAAACACAGAGAACCTGAGAGTAACAACAATTACGACAATACAAAGCACGTAGACAAAAATGTCGTCAAGAACGAGGGCGGTGCCTCCAAAAAGACCCATAACCCAAGCGTGAATGAGGCTCCATTCCAAGTGTGAAACAGGTTCATGAAGACGGCTGAAAGGCACGTTTACAAGAAAAATATAAAAAAGTTACGGCAGTATGGCATGAGCCATAAACAAGTTTTAGGAAGCTGAGTTTAGATAAACTACGAGGGGTCCTGCTAGTTTCAAATCTTTTAAAAACCAACAGATACCAGTTTGGAATCAGCTTTTATCAAGAATTTATTATTTTGTAGCCAGCCTGAAACTTTTTAAAAGAAATTACGCCGCGAGAGCGGCGCGAAAATTTTGAATATTATGCCCTGGACATGCATATCATTAATCAGTCGCTTTGCTTATGGTGCGGACTGGCGGAACTCTAAACTGATTATTTTGCCTTGAAGTTAGGCTGTAAAACGTGATTAAAGCTAAGCACTTTTGCCAATTAAAGATATAGATATAAGTAGTAAAACTATATAAACAACACAATTAAATGCGCCTAAAAAACTCTGGGTTTTTTTATTCAGAGCATTTCATACAGAACTCGTAAAAAAAACTCATACTATGATTTGTCACATAAAAAAAGATATTGCAAATATGGCGCGCGAAGCGGCGCGAAATTATATAGATATTTAGGTTGTCGGACATGGTAACCATGTAAGCACTAGAATCAAGACCAGGGCGGATACAAAGGGAAGATGGCCGAGAAATAGGGCTATAACCAACCTTGTTTAAAGTTGGTGCTAGCAGTTAGATATATAAATTACCGTAGGAATCGCCTCCCCCTGACCGGGTTCGCCTATGGTTGCGCCCGAGGGACGCAAACTATTTTGCTGTTGACCGCACCCCCTCTGACTGAAAATCCTGGATCACGCGCCTGATTAAAATAATATTATAAATGTGACAATAAAAAGGCCAATCCTCCAAATGAAGTCGGCCAAATCCGAAGTCCTTAACTATTTTATGGGTAGTAATTTTAGGGAACAAATTTTAAGTACTTATAAAAGCGGGGCCTCCTGCCTAGTAAATGAGGGCCTCTGAGTCTGGTACTAAGGGAGCAACTCCTGTCTAGTACCGAGGGCATCACTGTTTAGTACTACGGGGCGGGGGGCCATACACCAACTCCTATTTAGTACTGGGGGTCCTAATGTCTAATACTGGGGGCCTCCTGTCTAGTAACTGAGAGTAAGAGGTAACTGTTAAGTATGGGGCCTTCTGTCTAGCTACTTGGTACCATCCTGTCTAAGTAACTAAGAGGGAAGAACCTTCTGTATAGTGACATGAGGCACCTGATTTTAGCTAATAGGGCGGCCTCCTGTTTAAGTATGGGGGCCTATTGCTAGTAACTGGGGGTATCCTGTTAAGTGTTTTTGTATGGGGGCCTCTTGTATAATCTGGGGGCCTCCTGTCTAGTACTGGAGGGGGCGCTCCTGTTTATTATGAGGGTATCCTGTCTAGTACTGGGGGCCTCCTGTCTGTCTAGTTCTGGGGGGCCTCCTGGTTTAGTAATGGTATGGATGCGTGAGGCCTCCTTTCCTTATGCTGCGGCCTCCTGTCCTGCACTGGGCCTCCTGCTTAGTACGGGGGCCTCCTGTTTAGTATGGGGGCCTCCTGTTTAGTATGGGGCCCTCCTGTCTAGTACTGCCTGGGGCGTCTTCTTCTTAGATAAACTGGCAGGTCTTAAAAACTTGTGGGCTTTTTCCGTTGGTGAGGTGTCACTAACAATGGCGCGTCTACCTCTGTCTACGAGGTACGGGCTGGGTCCGTGTGTATAGTAAATATGGCGGACCACTGTCTCTGTGAGGTTACTCAGAGGTTGGTTCCGTGCTGTCTTAGTTATTCTGGGTGCCAATTTTCTGTTTTATAGGTACTTTGAGTGGCCTCCCGTGGCTAGTATGGTGGGGCGTGCTAGTCCTGTACTCGGGAAGCCTGCTTTTGGTAATGATTGTACCACTCTAGGGGCCTCCTGATTTCCTTAGTACGTGGTCGAGGCCCATTCTCGTCTAGGTATTGTAGTGGCACTTATCCTCGTTTTAGTACTGAGCTACTCCGTCATAGTACGGGAGGGGCCTTTCTTTTTCTTCCCAGCAATGGCTAGTCTGGGGGCCTCCTGCTACTAGGACTGGGGGCCTCCTGTTTAGTACTGAGGGCCTCCCGTCCTAGTACTGGGGCCTTCTGTCTAGTGATTTGTGGGGCGCTCGTGTTCGCTTTTGCTCACTACGTTGAAGACGCCTCCTAAGTCGTAAATTTTGTGTCGAGCTAGAGGTTTGTGGCCCGGTCTTTGTTGCTTATATTGGACCGGGGGCCTCGCCGCGGGCTTCTTAGTACTGGGGGCGGGTCCTGTGTTATTTTATTACTACGCGGCGGGCCCTCTGTTAATTAGTAACTGAGGGGTTTGTCTTCGATCAGTAGATATCCAGGCGGGGTGTAGTACTCAGGCGCCGGTGGCCATTCTGTTCTTAGTGTGGAACATAGGCTTGTTTGGGGGCATCTTCTGTTAAGTATGGACCGCGGACCACTCCTTGTGTTATATGTGGGTTGTCTACTATGCTTTAGTTTATTGGGCTACTCTGAGTTAGTCGACGTCATGAGGTGGGCCGTCCGTCTTGTTGATAACCTAGGCGTTGGCCATAACACCCTGTTCTAGTAGTGTTGGGCGCCTCCATGTCCTATGTATATATGAATTTCGGGGATTCATCCATAGTAGTAGTCACGTTGGGGCCTCCTGTTTATTAGTAATACTGAGTGGCCTCCCGTCTAGTCATCTTAGTCGGTGGGGCTTACTCTGTCTAGTACTCGGCCGGGATTTAAATAGGGCGCTATCAATAGCGCCTACAGCTTATTGGCTTTGCTACCATGTAGGGCAATTTATGGACCAGAGACACATAGGTTTTCTTTTCCTCTTTTGTTTATTGTTTCTGTTGTTCCAGTTGGGCACCTATTTTTATGTGAGTGTTATTGAGCTCTCCGTGAATTTATTCTGAGGGAGTCAAAAGATAATGTTTTGCCCCCCTGGCTGACGCCAGGGTGGGCAGCTCCCCTGCCCCCCCGGTGGCTGCCGCGCGGCCTGACGAGAGATTATCGTCGGCACCTTGTCTGACGTTCTCACTTTACAACGGTCGTATTTTGCCAATTACGGGGGTGGAAAGTTATCAAAATGGACCACATTTTCCCAGCACCATTATCTGTTATCTTCATACAACGCGATTTCCAGTTCTTTTTTAGTGCCCATTTAATTTGTGTGTCTCCTCGGCGAACTTGAGGGCGGTACGTGCGGGGTGCATTTTTGGTCAATTTCCGGCCTTTTGGTGGCAGCTTGAAGACCGCAAATACAACTTTTCGCGAGAACTAGTCGAATGCACGATGATTTGGATGTGACTCGGCAGCAGCCCTGGTTAGGCCGGTGACATAGAAAAAATAGCTTACGCGTCGGTGTAGATGTAGGGTGGGGGCGCTTTGTTAAGACGCCATCGCGATCACACTTTCTTGGCGACCGGAATGCATGCTTGGTTTTCGGTTGCGACCGGGCTTGGGTTCTGACCAGGTCGTTTTCTCCGCCCTTTGCACGCTTCACCACCGTAGTTCGGGTTGCAACTGATATCCCAACTGCTTGCAACGCACTGTTTTGAGGCTGTCCAGCAAAAATCATGCCAACAGCTCTGTTGCGGAACCATGGATTGTACTCATTGCCCAAAGTTGCCAGTTCAGCGTTTGGGCGCAAAACGAAAAACAAATACCAACCGCTGACCTTACCTAGCAACTGACACGGGTCACGACCGGACCTTGGGAGGGTTTGGTGTTCAAGGTCGACTCCTGAAGAGTATTTTATGCAAGTTTGACAACCGTAGCTTCATCGGGTACAGTGCAATAGCGATATTCACTTTAAAACAGATGTTCGGGTAATTCTGGGACACCCTGTATGTGTCGACGTCACGCGCGCTGAAGTCTCCAATCTGAGCAATTTCGGGCGATGGTGATGGTGTTATAGTGATGAGTATAGCTGCCTTCCCAGCAGATGATCCGGGTACGATTCCCGGCCATCCGGCTGATAGTTGTTCTGCTGAGTGTCTGGGATGCTTTTAGTGACCAAGGCCAACATAAACCAGACTGGTTATTGATTCAACTTTTTTGGAAACGATTCGATCACGATTGGTTTGGGAACCTGAATGATTTAATCACTTCAATTAATGTATATTTTTTTCTCTTCCGATTCCGATTTTCAAAGAATGATTTTTGCTTTAAAAAGATTCACTTTTGCTTCAACATTTAGGTAAATGCATATGTTGAACTAATGTCAAATAAATACAAATGGAAACATACACACACACACACACACATATATATATATATATATTATATATATATATATATATATTATATATATCTATATATATATATATATATTATATATATATATATATTATATATATAATATAGTAATTAAAACATTGTACAGCAATACTATTTAGGTTTATATTAATACCGCATGAGGCGTGTAAATAAATTGTCAAGACCGAGGTACTTTCTTGATTTTTTGAACGAGGCCGAAGGCGAGGTAAAAAATCAAGAAAAGCACGAGGTCTTGCCAATTTATGACTTCGATAAAATTGTAGAAGCTTGGAAGCGAAGTGACAAAGCTTTCAGAATTCAGTCCAGAATTGTTATCACACACGACTGTTTTCACGCGCTCTGGTACAACAAATTTGCCCTAGGGCCTTTTTGTTTTACCAAGTTGTACCACACCTCTCCGGTCAATGTCTTTTTATATCCCCGGCATATGGTAAAAAGAATATAAATGAAGGTAGCCACTGGGACTGCATTGTATTTACGCAATTACCATGTGCACTTGAATCGTTCAGAATCGATAAATTGTCTGATTCTGATTGCATGTTTTTTTATTCAATAACGATTCATGAATCAAAAGAGCTGGTGGTAAATCGACCTTTTTATTCGAGGAATTTGGATTCAAGTATTTAAATCGATTGAATCAGAGACGAGTAAATAACCAGTCTACAAGTATATGGAACTGGACGAGCCGGGTCAAATAACATTTATTCACATCATCGGACTGAGCCAAAATGCATCGGCCGGGAATCGAACCCGGGCCGCCCGCGTGGCAGGCGAGCATTCTACCACTGAACCACCGATGCTTCGAAATCTATCTGTAATACAGTCCGTTTTTCAAAGCACAGGGCCATGTACTGTGCCGCTGTGAAGGGAAAAAGACCGGTTCCGGCTACGTCGAGACCTATTTCCCACCTGTAGTGAAAAACTCGTGCCACGCCTGGCCAGTCGTGGTGTGACGTCATTCAGAGGTCGTGACACCACACTGCACGGCCCCGTGCTCGCAGAACCGGCTCTACGGGCGGAGGGGACCCCCAGTCGTCAGGCTGGGGATATTGTCCTTCTAGTTTTGGAGACATAAAGACATGCTTCGTTCGGATATTTGCAGTTTTCAATATCTTAAAAAGCATTTGTGACGTGTAGTGGTGATTCGATTTTTGGGATTATGCCCCCCCCAATGAATTTTGATCAAAATCACACTTTCTGGATCCGCCAGTGGTCGAATTCATAACGCTGCTGTGATGTATGGAACTGGATGAGCCGGGTAGAAGAATACAGGAGCCGGGTCTGTCTGTCTGTCTGTCTGTCTGTCTGTCTGTCTGTCTGTCTGTCTGTCTGTCTGTCTCTGTTCTCTGTTGTCTCTGTCTCTGTCTCTGTCTCTGTCTCTGTCTCTGTCTCTGGTCTGTTTGTCTCTGTCCTCTGTCTCTGTCTCTGTCTCTGTCTCTGTCTCTGTCTCTGTCTCTGTCCTGTCTCTGTCTCTGTCTCTGCTCTGTCTCTGTCTCTGTCTCTGTCTCTGTCTCTGTCTCTGTCCTCTGTCCCTCCTGTCTGTCTCTGTCCTCTGTCTCTGTCTCTGTCTCTGTCTCTGGTTCTGTCTCTGTCTCTGTCTTGTCTCTGTCTCTGTCTCTGTCTCTGTCTCTGTCTCTGTCTCTGTCTCTGTCTCTGTCTCTGTCTCTGTCTCTGTTCTGTCTCTGTTCTTGTCTCTGTCTCTGTCTCTGTCTCTGTCTGCTTCTCTGTTCTGTCTTGTCTCTGTCTCTGTTCTGTCTCTGTCTCTGTCTCTGTCTCTGTCTCTGGTCTCTGTCTGTCTGTCTGTTCTGTCTGTCTGTCTGTCTGTCCTGTCTGTCCTGTCTGTCCTGTCTGTCTGTCTGTCTGTCTGTCTGTCTGTCTGTCTGTCTGTCTGTCTGTCTTCGTTATTCAATTTTCCGTTATACGTATTTTAAGTACGAAAAATCATGTAGTCTCGACACATTAGCATTGAATAGTATCTAATAAATAATTTTGCAGATCGCATGACAATATATGTGTATATTATTCTGCTCCCTAAATTTCCCAAGTTTGTGTGAGAAAAAAAAAACTGTCAACACCCCTCACACGGCGCGCGCCACGCGCAGTGGTAGTCACCCAAATGGGTCGGCACTAGTCTGAAACAGGGTAGGTTGAATGGAGCTGCTCAGCAAAGAAGACAACGTTTGTCAATCGGAAGTGCGGTTACAGAGATATTAGTTCCTCAAAAGCGTCGTCACGGGTCGGGTTGGGTCGGGTCGCTTATACTCACATTTTTTCCTTATACCACGTAAAGACGAGCGAGCGCGAAGTGTCAAGTGCTCGCTCGTAAACATGACGAACGCCGGTACGCTATCGTCACAAATACGACACATGGCTACTTCGGGCCTTCCTCCCGATGGCGCGTATTTTCTACTATTAACTGCGAAAATGTTCTATATTTTAGGTACATGCATGGCAAATTTTATTTGTTATGATCAACATATGTTATACAAAGTAATCGATATTCTTTATAGGTTTTGTCAGCAATTCACTAAATTTAGTAAAACATAGTATATTTAAACAAATTGCCTTGCCCTAGCAAATAAATACTTTATTGGCAGGTGCAAATATGGCAGGAAAAAATACACCTAAGCTCAAAGCTGCATTCTATACAAAAGTGGCGCATTTCGCTAATTCCGCTGGCTTTCTAACATTCAATATGTTGTTGAGCAGTAACGCTCTGGTGAATACCCGACTGCCGTAAGTTGCCCCAAGGCCCAAATAACATTGCTCCTGCCCCGGGAAGTAATTTCTGCCCACAAATTGCAAAAGCTGACCCGAAATTTCCCAAATCTGCCCCAATTTTGACGCCTTTGCCCCGACGAGATCTCGTCGAAACCTGTCACGTTTTGCACACCGGCTGACCTCTGATAAACCTCATTGGCTGCTGTATCGCCAGTCGGCACTGTGCAAAAGCTAAGTTGGCTGTGAATCGCTCCAGATAAAAATAGCTCAGACGCGCCACTTTCCTTTCTCTCTACTGCTGATGCGGATTCCGTTTCTGTTGTGGGGGAGGGCAAATCCAGTGGCATATTTTATAATAATAATACAAATGTTGAGCGGGGGGGGGTGGTAGCAAGGCATCATCCGTCAGCGAGTTCAGAGAGACGTTGTTGACTCTGTATCCTGGCACGTCCTTATCGTTTCAAATCCTGATATCAGGAGGTGGTATGGAATGGATGAGCCGGGTCGAAGAACGTTTATCATATCATTTGAGGAGCCAAAATGCAATCGGCCGGATGACCGGGCGCCCGGGTGCAGCGAGCATTCACACTGAACCACCGATGCTTGTTTTCCTTGAGCATACAGTCCGGTCCCGAGCGCACAGGACCGTTACTGTGCGCAGTGAAGGAAAAAGACTGGTCGACGACTTATTTCCACTGTATGAAAAACTCGGTGCCACGCTGGCCAGTGTGGTGTGACGTTCATTCAGAGGTCGTGACACCACACTGCACGGCCCCGTGCTCCGCAGAACCGGCTCTACGGGCGGAGGGGACACCGTCTCTCTTATAGTCGTCAGACTGGGGAAGGGCGTTGTCTCTTCCAGCTTTGGAGACATACATTAATTCATTTTTTTCTCGGATTTTTGCAGTTTTCAATATTGTAAAAAGCATTTCGAAAAGAAGTTGTTATCAGGGCAATGGAAGGGATACTACATTCGTCTTGAGCATAAACGCAACCGCTATGGATAAGACATATTTGCAAATTCCTCTCTCGTCTTGCGAACCTTATGCCATGAAAACGCCTTTTCTCACAAGTATTAAAACTACATTTTAGGCAAAAAAAGAAAAAAAAGGAGAGAAGTGAAGGAGGCTTGCCGGGAACTACGCTATTCCTACGCCCGGCCCCCTCAATTGTGACTGGCAACACTTGAGCCGTGGTGTCACTATTTCTACAGCGAGCCGGCTTCAGCATGTTGGCTCACGGGAAAACAGGTGGTATTCGGGTCGCAATTTCAAGCTTTTCTAAAATAATTCGTTTAGAAGATAGTACAAAAATGTGATGCCAAAGACCATACCTTTCCATATCTGGGGTCGTTTTGTCAAAATTGAGTCAATTTTTGCTCAAGAAAATTTTTTTAATGGACCCTAACACGCTTTCCAATGGGGTCACTTTTAGCTGACTTTTTGATTCACTTTCCTTTTATCTGACGAATAGGCGTAGATTTCGCCTTTATCGACAAGCGTCAAAATATCGCCATCTGACAAATTATGGTTTGATTTCTTCGTATGAACATGGATGAGTCCATGTATGAACTATAATGCTGAAATATTCGGGGCACGGAACTGTCAGAAAGTTGGGGGGGGGCGGAGGCATTCTGAAGTCCATTCTTTCCATGCAACGCCATAGGCGTTATGTTAAATCTGACAATGTTGGGGGGCGGCTGCCCCCTCTGCCCCCCCCCCCGGTTCCTGCGTCCTTGGAAATATCACATGTCTGTCTCACTATTTTACAACAATGCATACCAAATGGATATTTTGTTTTCTATTATTTCGCTCTTGGATTTCAGTATGTCACTATTGTTATGTTGTAAGAATATAATTGATTCATTTTGTAGCACTGGGAGCATGCTAAAAATATGTGGTATACACTACAGCCTAGAATCTAGTGTGGAGGTAGTGAGTCACTACCTCCACACTAGATTTAGTGACGTAGGAACGAGACAACCTGTTCTACTCAAGCCATGGATGAAAAATAACTATACTAAGGTTTTTCTCATCCGTGCTCAAGCCTTGCCTACGCCTATGGTAGAATGGCTGGGCTGCATAAAATACAGCCGTCAGTGTCCAAATCACACCAGCACAATACAATGTTAGGCATCTGGATAAGAAAAAGCAACTTTGACAAATAAATTTAATATTGTTGCTAGG
This sequence comes from Semibalanus balanoides, assembly GCA_014673585.1. NCBI lineage: Eukaryota > Metazoa > Arthropoda > Thecostraca > Balanomorpha > Balanidae > Semibalanus > Semibalanus balanoides. The sequence goes on along the minus strand of VOPJ01013257.1, from coordinate 5,668 downwards.
CCTCCGTGGCGCAATTGGTTAGCGCGTTCGGCTGTTAACCGAAAAGTTGGCTGTTTAGAGTCCACCCGGGGGCGGCCCGGTTCTTAGTTTTGATGACTGAGGCTTTATGAATCTGGGGAGGACTGTTCCTCTACTTTGCACTCACATTGCTGACTGTTTATGTATGTTTTTATAATCAATTCATCATTGATGATCAGATAACTCATTTCGGTCAGGTGTATATTCTTATCATTAATTCATCATTGCAGATCAGTTAACTTATTTCGGTCATTGAATATCAGATAAGTCATTTCGGTGACGGGATTCATTGTTTTCCTTTATCAATTGTGAAGGTCTCAGCAAGAATAAATAAAGCAAAACACAGATGGGCTCGTCCGGGATTTGAACCCGGGACCTCGCGCACCCGAAGCGCGAATCATACCCCTAGACCAACGAGCCGTGCTGGTTCCGGTTGTTCAATGACGGAATTTATTTAATATGTGACATAATTCTTGTTTTCGTAAGATTTTGCCATCTGTTTTTTATATCTGAAATAAATTTATAATATATTCTTTAAATCATTTTCATCACTTGACCAAGTGGACACTTGACACTCCTTTTATCATCACTTGAAACCGCTCCGCATTGACACGGAAGGGGGGGGGGAAATATTGCGATAGCTCGCAACACAATTGCGCTATCAACGTGAAACTTGCAGTACCTTCTACCACATTTATTTGACATCTTTGAAAAACGACGATAATTTTGTAGATAGGTATAGCAAATTTTGTGACGTCACTACTCACTACACACGAGTTTGACGATAAAATCAGCAAAACTTAAACAGGCCGTACAAAGACCACATTGTGACTAAAATGCTAACTAAAAACCTCAAAAGATAGAAAATGTCATGACCCACAAAATGTCAATCTCGAATTTGGAAATTTTTAGTTTTGACCCCCAAAATAAAAATAAAATGGGGAAAATGTTATCAAAATTGACATTTTCAAAGATGTTAAGCAAGGAATATATGTTAGCGAACCACATATTAAAAATACCCAAGCTTAGTTTCAAAGCAATATCTTTATTTTTGAGTGAGTAATGGCTCCCTAAGTTTGGTAACTGATGACGTAATATTGTGAAATTGCTATTTTTGGGACAAGATAAAGACAAATAAATGTCGGCGATGTTTTTCTCAGATAAAATTGATCTTGAAACATATCTTTTTTGTTAAGATTTATCAATTTACAAATTTGACCTCATTTGACGTGAATTTGACCTTAGCTTGACACTAACTTAACACTAACTTAATTTAATTGAGCTCAGATGGTACACTGATTATCACTATCGATTTTTACGTATAAAACAGACCATAAAACATGTGTCACATGACTTTTGAAACTATTTTTAGAATAGTGAGCATTTGTGACCTGACCTTGACCTTGAAATTTGACAAAAATCTCCTTTTAGCTGGTAAGGGATGTTAACCATACCTTTTGAAGCACTTTGGGTGATCATGGTCGCAATCAAAGGCTCTGGATCGAAAGTATGTTCCATAAACTAAATGGTCTCGATTTTTACCTTTGACCCGGCCTTGACCTGATATGTGACCTCAATTAAAAAGTTTATAGTGTGCTTGATATGCGTCTCAATGAGAGCTTTCGAAAGCCGCCTTGCGCATCTCGGTACGATCATCGGGTCCGGAGATAACGAGGGGGCAATATTTCCCCCCCCCCGGTCAATGGTGTTCGGATAAGACTTCGGTAAAACGCGGGTTAAAAAGGAGAGTGTGCCCACTCACATCGGTCATGTGGAGTTGTTGACACTGGTCCATAGAACATATTTTACTGAATTTATCCATTACATCATTTCTCCCAGATTCACTCTAGTTGCTGATATATTCCAAATTCGCCAAGATCAGTATGGCAATATGTCATCACACAATTATCTGCATAGAGGCTTTCGCTACTAGAAGCCTGAAACATTACCCTTAAGATTACATCGCTAGCATATACCGTTAGCGCTGGCCAATAGAAAACAGCTCGTGCGCGCTGAAAGCAGCGGCCGAACAGAGCCCCGATAACTATTTTACTAATTACATTGTTCGTTTGGGGCTTATTGTCGTAGGTGCGCCATTCTAGATAATATCTTATTTACTCTGCTTGTAGTGGCGATCTTTTATGGATATCGAAACAAAACAATATGCAAAATATAATATAAGTAAAAATTCAACTAAAGGGGCTCCAGACGTGAATTTTATCGTTTCCAATAATCAAACCGATAGCTTCTTACCGCGATCAAAATATATTTTGCATTCCAGAAAAGTAGGCACACTTCCTTTAATGATAACATGAACACCAGAATCGTTAAAAAAGTAAACTTAAAAAGGGGTTATCGCGGCTACAACGCGAGATCCTAACTGCTATGTAGACTATCACGGCGCTGGGCAACGCTGGCAACGTCCGGTTACACCCGGAATTTGGAAAAGAGAGAACCTCGAAAAAAACATGGTTAGCATTTCTCTGGGCATGGCAAACTGACCAGCGATGACTTATTGAAAGAAAGACTCCGTATCAGAGTGCTGGGACTCGACGTAATAAAAACAAGTTGGACAGGCTCCTGGTTAACAATAAGAGCATATAAACTCAACCTAAGGAATTTACTTGATAGTTGCAGTGCCAGTCTCCGAACCCTTGGCCTCAGACGATGGTGGTATATAGTGGTGAATAGCAAAATAATCGGTCTTCATAGTGCTAATCAGGTCTGCCTGCTTTTTAACCCGCGCCTTACTGGGGGGTTGAACACCCCCTGCGGTTGTATCGAGATGACGAAAAACAGCGACCCGTGGCACCGCCAAATCTGGTGTAACTTATCATTGATTCTTTTCGCACATTTTGCGAAAATTCAAGTAAGTTTCGTTTGGGATCAGGTCAGGTCACCAGGTCAGGTCAAGTGACCCCACCTCCCAAAAAGTTTGCGGTCGTGCCATGACACAGTTATTCTAAGGGATCTGGACATCAAACTTTGATGATCACATTTAACAATCAGTATCTACAAAATGGTATTCTCTTGCGATTTTGTATATCGGTGACTTGAGGTCGGGTCAATTTCGTGACCTCTCATTATATGTCAATGAATACATATTCAAATGCTTTCTTTTTCGAGGATATCAATCCAATTCCTTTGGATAAAGTTATCATAGGATATTATGCATGATCCAAGTGCAAGTTTTGTTCAGTGACCCATACGGGGTCATCTGGGGCCATCCAAGGTCACCGACACCTTTCCGTCAATAACTATGGACATAATGCGGATAGAGAAGTGCAACCTTCACCAATGTGTTTGTTTCGTCGAGACACGTCTTCTAATATGCAATATGGCCTACTTGGATCACCACTTGACCTTGACCTGTGGTATTTTTTTTTTAAGTTGACTTAACATGATAAAAAATAACGAATTTAAAAGCGCCTTAACGAGACAAACACGATGGTGTAAACAGTGTTCAGTTATCTTTATTATGTAATACAAAAATGTGAAAATATTTTATGAATTTGATGACCTCTAGAGCCTAAACTATTGATCTGAGATTAAATTTGAGGACAACCAGTGCGATTGCAAATTTCAATGGCTGGCGATTGCTTTTTTCCTTCTGTTTCTAGATAGCATAGTTTCCGAGATGTTTGTGGGTTTCTGGAAAAATGTCCTAAAACTGGAAAATTTGACCTTTGATGACCTCTGGTGACCTGAATTTTGACTTGAGCGAAAGCAATTTTGAAACAGTTTCGAAATGATTTTTAATGACGGTTCGAACAGTGTTTTTGTTTTGGTCTAAGTGTCATAGGAGCCGAGTTAGAAGGCGGGGGTGTTCAAACCGCTTCCATGATAAAATATCGAAACGCAAAATATCGAATCGCAAAAATGTCGAACGAAAGATATCGAAAGCGCAAAATATCGATGGATCAGAATATCGAAATTGCAAAATATCGAATTGCGAAATATCGAATTGCAAAATATCGAATCGCAAAATATCGAAGATGCAAAATTTTGAGTGGCAAAATATCGAAAGGCTAAATATCGAAGTGGCAAAATCTCGAAAGACAAAATATCGAAAGACAAAGTATCGAAGTGGCAAAATAGTGAAAGACAAAATATCGAAGTGGCAAAAAATCGAAGTGGCAAAACATCGAACGCAAAATATCGAAGTGGCAAAATATCGAACGCAAAATATCGAAGTGGCAAAATATCGAACGCAAAAATATCGAAGTGGCAAAACATCGAAACCAAAAATATTTTCTGCTTGCTAAATGGTCACAACTGTATTGAAGTATTATCTAGACGATCTGTCGTGGAATGCCCCAGTTCTTCCATGACAGTGTGCCTCGAATCAAAGTACAATGCAATGATCATTTCCCACTTACCATGGTGTAGAACAGTAACGTGGACCATCTCCTCCCAATAAGGAACAATTGCATGGGCTGTCATGGTAGCGGGGTATCGTATACCGCTATTTTACTAAAGCGGGGGTCCCGTCCCTCGTCCCCCGCGGTGGCGCTGTCCATGCTGAAGGGAGATGTTCAGCCCCCGCAGGTTACCCTTTGATCTCATTTGACCTTGACCTATTTTACCTGACGTTACCAAATTGTGATCAAATGTAGACCACTTCATGGGTTACCTACCAACACAAATTGGGTTCTCTAGGTATCATAAGAGCTGGTGTTTCTTGGGGTCTTTTTATTTGATTTGAGAGGCCGTTATGACATTTTGTGCGGTCGAAGCTGGCACCTGACATCACGGTCGGACCCGCTGGTCGCAAGCAAGCCTATGGGAGATGATTCGGGAGACTTTGCCACTTCGATATTTTGCCACTTCGATATTTTGCCACTTCGATTTTTTTTCTTTTGATATTTTGCCACTTCGATCTTTCGATATTCTGCCACTTCAATATTTTGCCACTTCGATATTTTGCCTTTACCGATATTTTGCTACTTTGATATTTTGCCACTTCGATATTTTGTCTTTCGATATTTTGCCACTTCGATATTTTGCGTTCGATATTTTGCCTTTCGATATAATGCCACTTCGATATTTTGCCTTTCGATATTTTGCCACTTCGATTTTTGCCACTTCGATATTTTGCCATATTCGATATTTTGCCGACTTACGATATTTTGCCGACTTCGATATTCTGCGGTTTCGATATTTTGCGACTTCGATATTCTGCGGATTCAATATTCTGCGGATTCGATATTTTACGTTCGATATTTTGCAATTCGATATTTTGTCCGGAACCTGTTCACCCCCCCCCCCCGTAGGCGCGGGAAATGCAGAGGCCCAGCGGGTCGCGGGTCAATATATCAAATTTTACATTTAACAGGCATTGCCCCTTTAAACAAAGATGTGTAGAGAAACGATCCGCCCGGCGTATGCACTGTGTCGATCAGCGGCGCGTGGCACGTGCAAAGTTACTGGCTATGCATTATGCAAGCGCAAATTCACGGTTTATGACGTTTTTACAATTTAAATCAGTGTTTGGCACCTATGGGACGTGAAGCGATGAAACAAACACTAATGTGTAGACCAATGTACCGATTCTTAAATAAGTGTGCACATTGAGGTTTTAATGCAATATTTCGCTGCTAAAACCTGCCTGTAATATACAATATGCATATTGCCGATTTCAGAATATTTT
>VOPJ01013256.1:0-66001 GCA_014673585.1 Semibalanus balanoides | reverse complement strand
TGCTGTCGACGGCGACGCTGCGCCGATAGACGTCGACGGCGACGCTGCGTCGATAGGAGTGGACGGCGACGGCAGAGGTGTCAGCTGACTGGGGGAGAAGGCAGGAAGAAGGCCTTCGTGGGGTCACAATGGGGAGGCGTCATATGCTACGATTCGAACTACTGCGCAGAAGTGACTTGTTTTTCGAAGACCTCACTAGGTGATAATCGTTCTTGAGTTTGCTGTTCAAACATGTTATAGTTTACACTGCACTGTCCCTTGCGCATTTGAAATTCCTCCTCGATTTTGATGCTGTTTGTTATTGCAGTTCTTGGACGCAACTACATCTGCAGTCAAGGATGCATGTGTTGTGGGTGAAATGCACATTTACTACACCTTTTCTTAATGCGAATCGGCGTCTGTTCAGCTCAATTCGTCATTTATCATTGAAAACGACAGCATGACATACTGTTTGGCATTTATGCATCTCGCATCGGCGTAACACACTCCCGCGGCAAAGGGCATTACACATTGACAGTGCACCGTACACTGTCAATTTATAATGCCCTTTGCCGCAGGAGTGTGTTACGCCGATGTGAGATGCATATCTGTCAAACAGTATGTCATGCTGTCATTTTGAATGAGAAATACCGAATTGAACTGAACAGATGCCGCCTCGCATTAAGAAAAGGTGTACTAGACAGTAGTTACTGTGCATTGATGTCATAAGCAGATCTCAGATCTGATACGATATCTCTACAAAATCCAACAACGGATCTAGGATCCCCAGAATTTCAATGAAAAATCCGACAGTCGATCCTGGATCCAGTGAAACTTTCGATACAATTGTGCATTGAGTCTTGGATGTCACAGGTTTGCCGTCGGCACCACTGATTTGTTGCGGCGTGATTTGTGGCGGTCTCCACTACCTTGCGACACCGTGCCATGGGTTCCGTCACAGGTCACCGACGGACGACCTCCCTCTGCTCGTCACCGACCTCCCTCTGCTCGTCACTGACCTCCCTCTGCTCGTCACCGACCTCCCTCTGCTCGTCACCGACCTCCCTCTGCTCGTCACCGACCGACCTCCCTCTGCTCGTCACCGATACCACTCGACCATCGAGCGGCGCTGTCACCTGGTGGTTTGCCCGTGGTCGCGCTGTCACCCGTGGTCGCGTGCCTGCTCTCTGTGCGGTGCCCTGCGGCGCGCCGTCCCGCCGCCGCCCCGCCGCTTGACGTTTCAATTAGTAGGCGATTGCGGCTGCGTGCTTGGAGAGAAAACACCGCCTAACGACGCTGGGCAGGAGGCTGTTTTCAGTGACAACAGACGGCCGCGCCCGGCACACAAATTGAAGCGACCGAGAGCCTCTTCAGGCTGCCAATCATCCGCGAAATATGGCCGCCGAGCGCGCGTGCCGAGCCGCGTCGGGCGCAGAATTTACGGCGCCGCGGAATAAACGGCGTTGAGAGGGCGGCGCAGAATATACGGCGCCGCCGAATATTCAGCGTCGAGAGGGAGACGGTAATGCCGGCCGAGATGTCGATATGGGATTGACGCCAGCTGGGACAGGGGAATAGAGGGAGAGACGTTCAGTGAAAGTGGCCGCTTCTGAATGGGTCTGGCCGGTGTACAGGGTCCGGGGAGGGATCCACTGGATGCTCAGACGACACCAAGTAGGCTAACGAGAGATAACAGCCGCTATGAGGTTAGTATTAAGATGGCAGCGAGATGGCAATGGCTGTCACTGGGCAGCGCAGCTTATTGCAGTGCGCACTTTCATAGGCAACATCTGGAAACGTGGGTGAGTCAATGACACTTTTGCTTTGCAGCTATATGTGCTAGGGTGCTACTGTGCGCCGGTAAATTCACCAATACTTGTATATTACATTTAAAAATAAACATTTTTTAACGATAGAGAATAAGAAAATTGCCAAGTTGTGCCCACGAGATTAAACTAAATGCTGTGTTCAAAGGCTATGACGAAATATAAATATATAAAATCAGATTGATACGTTTTCTGGCAAACGACAGGAATTCTGCACCGTCGTTCAAGTTAAAATTGACGGCCGACAAATGAAGTTGTCGCACTAAATATCTTGAAAAATGATTCACTGTATTGACACCCTAACAGTAAGAAGTGGTCATTTATATGAGACAATTTAAGCCGTTTCCACTTTCTCCATTATCTGTTATGCCAAATATCGTTAGGAAGTATAAAAAAAATCAGAAGCCGTTCACGATTAGCTAATGATTAATGGATCCCCACACAGGTCAACATCATCAGAGTGCGTCTTCTCCCATCTGTCAGCGCAGATACCTGCAAACTAAGCAGAAACACATTGCGACGAGGCGTCCAAATAACCGGAACTTCCCGAGGGCGAGCTACGTGTTTGTACTGCAAATATGAGCCATCTGAGGCCATCAGTCAGAGCCATCCGTCAAATTAAGGATCTGATTAAGGGTCTGATTAACTATCATCATTACCGGTGAGCAATGTCGCGAGGTTTTTCCGATGGTGTTTGGAAAATAAATAGCCCGGTAGATATGGTGTGTTTATGGCGCTGGGTCAATACATGCCGTTGAGAGGGGCGGGGATTCCTGACCGTTTGATCCCAGAGGATGGCAATGTATGAGCGCTATAAACAAACAGACTCCCGTCTGGCCGGGCTACATTAATTCGGTGAATCATGGTTTTCTGATGCAAAATGGTCTCGTCTGAGAAATCGTCAGTTGCTGGCTCGATTTCGTGATACCTGTCTAATACCAGCCTCTTCAGATTGACTGCAGAATTATCAACGAAGCCCCTTAGAACGCCGCAGTCATCGAACCTCATCATCAGTTATATATCTCTAGTGGAATAATTGGAATACCTTACCACAATGCTGGATACTTCCCTGGCCGGGACTCCATTCCACGCCCCACTCAGCTTCTGCCATCGTCAGAAGTGTCCCCTGTGTACCGGTCGGGGTCGCCCTCCATTGTCACACGGCGGGTGGAGCCGCCGCTCTGAAGTGCCGTCCTCGGGTCCACAGCAGAGCAGGGATCATTCTCCGGTGCGACAAACGGTCGTCACAAGTGCGCTCTGTCGCTCGTGTCCACCGCTGGGTTGAATAGGAACAGTATGCCAGGAATGACAGAGGCTCACTCAGAACATCTCAACTGCTCTCTTCCGGTGCGGATGTGCCGGGCGAGCGCAGGGCCGCTGCCAGGGGAAAACGTAGGAAGCTCATCCCCTTCTCACAAGTTTACAGTAGTTTACGCCCTCCTTTTTGTGTTTTTCTTGTTCTTCTATATATTATATATATATATAATATATATACCTATATATATTATATATATAATATATATATATATATAGTGATGGAAGTCAGTGTATTGACTGCATCGCTGCATAACCACTGCATGGTTGGCTATTTAAGTGGGACAATGTGTTGTCAGAGGGGGCACTGCCGCTTCCCCCACTGTGCCATCGCTGATGCCGCCCGCCGCTTCCTTTACTGTGCCATCGCTGATACCACTGCCGCTTCCCCCACTGTGCCATCGCTGATGCCGCCCGCCGCTGCCGCCGGCCGCCGGATGGAAGGATTACCGGTCTGCCGTCAAACACTCCAACTCCGGCGACTGCTGCGACCGCACGGGCTAGCCGCTGCAGCTGGTGACAGCCAGCAGACTCCTCGGTCAACGAGAGTCCGAGACCTCCAAATCTACCAGTGTAGGGAGGTGCAGGTAACAGTACGGGATCAGTCATGTCAGCATCCAGTCCTCGCGTATTGGGGCTGGAGTTGCAGAAGCTGGAACCATGGAAGAGCCTTATATTTCTGGGATTGAAGCCCTTCCCTGCAGGTATAGATAGCCACCTCGCCTATTCAGCAGCCCGATCGCTACCGGCAGAAGGTAGTCTGCATCTTCTGACCCGTTTATGGTTACTGCTTCCAGACTTGTGAATGATTCTGATTGAATCATTATTTTTGATCGAATCATTCTTATTTTATGTGAATCATTCATGAATCGATTCATCTCCTCATGAATGATTCAATGAATCATTGATTGAATCATTAATTCAATGAAAATAGGGCGATTGAATCATTCATAGCGCAACGAATCATTACATTTGGGGAGACAGCAGAAACTATACAAACTACCGACTACCGACTTCATTAATCGTCATCGTTGTTGCTACCGACTTCATCGTACCGACTATCGTGTACATCGACTCAGCGCTGGCATAGGACAAAACAGGTGTCACAGGTGACCCGTCGCTGCTATCATATTCTCGTCGGGCTGTCCAAGTTGAGATACAATATACCGTTGGCGACCAAACATGCATTGATTCCGGCACTCGTGTTCCCTAACATTAATTACTGTTCCACTGTGTGGGGAGCATGCTCTACCACTCAAAAGCTTCGCATACAGAGAGCCATCAACTTTGGAGCACGTATCATCACGGGACTGGCCCGACTGGAGCATATCACCTGCCCTGGATGCTCTGGGATGGGAGAGATTTGATGGCATGTTGAAGGAGCGTGATGTGGTCATGATTCACAAACTGATCTCGCCTGACGCGCCGCCGGCGCTGGCTCATCTCATCCAGCGTCGCTCGAATGTAACTATAATGCGTACTCATGGCACCTGTGGATATCGGTTAGAGCTGCCAAAAATTAGAACCGAACGCGCCAGATGCAGTTTTCCGTATAGAGCTGTGATGTCTCCACATGGAACACCAGAGAACAGCAGTACCAGATATTTACACGCGCGAAGGATGATAGAAGTTGAACGTGACTATCTTCGATGTTTTTGTACTGCAAGTATCAATTCTATTATTTTAATCGCTCTTATTGTGTGCCTTTAATGATAGCACTTCACATGCTTTATTTAGTTATGTATTTACTGCCTGTATATGACGACAAGGCTGGAAAGCCATCTTAAATGTAGACCTCAATACACTTGACTCGACTTGTCGTCACTTGACTGCGGGCCAGGTGGAAATATCATGCACCGAAGCGTCTCGAACCCGACTTGCCAGGGTGGACGGATTTCCAGATCAGCGCTCTATCGACACAGCTAATTGCATTGACAGACAGTTGGCCACTGCCATGGCCAGCTCTAACTTCCCAATATCATTCATCGTATCCCGCATAACGACCGCGCCGTCACAAGAGTCGAGCCTCAGCCTTACAGCGTTGACATTTCGCCCACCCCTGCTGTACTGGCATACCATGAGAGCACTGAGCAGCGTCCCCGTCCAGGTGTGCTCCCATACCACGCCAATCGTGCCCTCCACACCTACTCTGCCGACATTCCACGCGGAGAGCCTATCATCCTCTCCTACTGTATGCATTCCACGCGGCGTGTGCCACCGTGACCTATCTCGGTCAGCCATCGGGACTCGGCCGGCGGCGCGGCTGTGACGTCCGTGGCGCGCCGCTGCTCGTCACGTGGCGGTAACCAGCTGTATACCGTCAGCGGCGGCGGCGGCACCCAGCAGCTCCGACGGCAGCGGCCCGACACCTGGCGTCGGCCGCGACGCGCCGCATGCGGTGCCGACTGCTCCCTGCTGTGGTGACCGACAGCCGGTCACCGGCCGACCGGCAACACAAGACCGACAGCCGGTCACCGGCCGACCGGCAACACAAACCGACAGCCGGTCCACCGACCGACCGGCAACACAAGACCGACAAGCTCTCGTCACCGACCGACCGGCAACACATGACCGGACAGCCGTCAACCGACCGGCAACACAAGACCGACAGCCGGTCACCGGCCGACCGGCAACACAAGACCGACAGCCGGTCACCGGCCGGCCGGCAACACAAGACACTAGAAAGTAGACCGAAGGCTGAAGACCGAAGACCGGAGACCGAAGACTGAAGACCGAAGACAGTAGATTGAATTACGAAGACAGAAGACTGAAGACCAAAGACCAAAGACCGAAGACCGAAGAACGAAGACTGGAGACCGAAGACTGAAGACCGGAGACCGAAGACAGTTGATTGAATTCCGAAGACCGATGACCAAAGACCAAAGACCAAAGACCAGACACCAAAGACCAAAGACCGAAGACCGAAGACCGAAGACAGAAGACCGAAGACCGAGAACGAAAACAAGAACGAAGAACGAAGAACGAAGAACGAAGAACGAAGAACGAAAGAACGAAGATACGTAAGAACGAATAACGAAGAACGAAGAAGAAGAAAAAAGTCCAAAGGACCGAAGCTGAAGACTGAAGAACCGGAGACTGAAAGCTTAGACAGAAACTCAAAAAACGTGTGGTTTGTTTTGAATAGGGGAAATATTGTATTTTGTAATGCATATTTTGAGAGAAAAAATACATATACATATACTATTATAAATAAAACTATGAGACCTGAAATTGGGACGTTGTTTTCTCAGTGCAGCCAAGTTATATTTTGGACAGTCATGCCATATATCAAATGATTAGGTCATGTTTATAGGGACATTATCCCGTCCTTTTACTCAGAGCCTTAGAAGAAACATTTGAAAATAATGTCATTTTGGCTCAAAAATCATTCTTAACCCCGCCAACAATTAACTTCGGCACTGATCGGGCACAATGGTTTAATCCCATTGTGCCCGATCAGTGCCCAAGTTAATTGCTGGCATGGAAAGGGACACTGCCTCTTCCGGATGAAATCGCAAAAAAGGCATTAACAAGTCCTACGGACTGCTTAGTGCTTATGATTGTTAATCGTCATCAAAAGCTTACCCAAGCAGCGCAAATACAGAAGAAGAAGAAAAACTTATTTCATTGTTTATAAGAATCGAAAAACTCTTTGCGATTTCTATTCACCACTAGATATATGTCAGCGATTGAGCGCCATTTTCAGCGCAGTTAAGACATTTACCTCTTGTGTTGCTTACACAAGTGTTCTGTGTAAACAACACTCTGCAGGGAGTACCTGAATACTTACTAAGTTTACGGTGTCTGTCCACTACACAGTTGTTGTTGACTAAATACTAGTTCAGTACTTATATTCGCCGCGGTTCGCCAGTCACATGAGGCCAAAAACAGATGTAAACAATGCGAGCAATGCGATATAAAAAACTTGGTCGAAAAAAAAACTTTATCAATGATGGGAAATCAAAATCCCTTCGGAAAAGTCAAAATCCCTTCGGAATTTATATTTTCCTTTCTAAATTTAGATGTGTATTTATGCCTATTAATAAGCTTAAATCAGGCATTCAAAGACATTAAATATTTTCTGACATTACAAATTTCGACAGAATGCTTAAGCAAAAACATCACCATTTGCAACTGTTGAACAACGCTGCAATTAATTAATTTTGGTACGTAGTGGTGAGCGGACTCGTCAATGTCATTGGCTAGAAGAAAACTGAACTTTGAACGATGATATTGAGAGACTGGGAGGAAATTAATAACAAAACAGACTTCATTATGTTAACCAAATCCGATTGCTCTTTAACATATCAAATTAGACAGACAGACTGTGTTCCTTTTACAGGTGCGCTATTCCTGTGGGTGGAATGGGGGATAAACAGCGTGGCATTTCGAGGACGTTTCTTGTCTATGCATCGCATATAGACGTGTGTATGTTATACTGAGCATCAATGATCAATGATCACTTCGTGAGCGTCAGAATAGACGTCCAGCTGCAGTATAACAGCTGACTTTTATCCCTGCTGGATCCAACCACGTCACCCCTGACCTTTCGTTCGCTCCGTTTCCGTTTGCTCCGCTGTGTATCAGCGATTCTGCGGTCCGAATCCCGCAGACTCCCGGCGGTCTCTTTGATCACCCGCGTCGGTTCCGAATCTCACTACACGACACTACGAATCATCACACCCCCGCCATACACGCAACACACAGTGGTGTGTGAACGGGAGCCAATGTCTGAGCTGAGCATGACGTTTGCCCTCCAGTCAGCGGGATTAACTCGTTCACCCCTCAGGACAGACGTGCCGCGGTGGGGGCGGGGGCGGGGGCGGCGATCCGTTTGTGCCTTCACCGCTCTGTTTACCCGAGCTGCAGCCTCGACGGGCTGCTGCCGCCGGCCACGAGACCCTAACGAGAACAGATCGGCTCTCCGGGACGAATTAATATTTATAGAGTTGGCCATCCATCAGCTGTCGTGTGTAAACAGGCAGAGGCACGTTTCGAACCGGCGCGATATATGTCTCGTCACCGGACGTGGTGTCGGCGGCGGGAGAACGCGGCGAACCGGCACGACCCGGGGCCGATTTAGTCGCGGCGACAGATCGCTGCCGGTACTGACATTGGCGGAGCTGACAGTCAGCCGCAGGGTTTTTCCTTTTCACCCGGGTAGCCTAAGACCGATGTTACCGTGGGCTCGTCAGAGGCGGCAGTCATCGAGACCGCACAGAGGGACGGGAAGCCGACCGCAGTCGGCCAGATGTTCACAATGCCGCTTCCGGTTCTAGTTTGAGACGCATCGCCGAGATCGTCGCAAGGTTGTCACGGTTGTCTTCGGTTGACGCGGTTATAGTCGGTTGACGCGGTTGACACCGCTGTCACTGCGCTTCACAACCGACGAGGTCGCTGGTTGACGCCCGTTGATGCGGTTGTTGCTGGTCGCCGCAGCCGACACAGCGGTCCTTTAGCCGCGGTTGGCTCCGGTCGTCATGACAGCTGGGGTGTTCGTCGGTTGTTGCAGGCCGGCGCGGTTGACGTTGGGGTTTGACGCCGCTCGCGACGCGTCGCTGACAGCGCCGTGCGCCGTGATTGTCACTCGGGCGCGTAATCTGCCGCGGTGACGGCAGAGGTAATCCTGTGTGGCGCACCGCGCTGCCTTATGCTAAACAGGTTTATCTGGGGCTGCTGCCGGCTGCTGACTGGCCGGCTGGAGAGTGGAGCGTGTGGTATCACCGGTACCAGTCGGAGACTGTGGAGTAGAGATGGCCAACGTCGGGTGCAGGTCGGGGCTACGGGTATGCTGTTGAGAAGATGTGGTTACGAGGTTTGATACGGAGTAACGCATTCAATTTTTTGTTACAGCTAATACTTTATCAATAAAGGTATACACCATTCATATGAATAGGAATGGGTAATTGCAGATGAGCGCAAAAACGTAGTCCTTAGTTGAAATTATCCTGGAATAACAACAGCTGCTGGTCACGAAATGCATCTGGTACATTCCATTTGCAGGTTAGGATAATAATTATACATTGGCAGTAGCTCAGAGCTGAAACGTTTAATAAAAAAGTTGTTTGTTTTTCCTTCATCTTCATTGCCCATACCCGTATAGGCTCTCCCCCGTACCCCAGTTAGTGGCACCTTTGATTACATTTCTGCCTAAGACTGGATCTCTCACCCGGCATGGTCTCTGGAGCCAATGGTGCTAGTGTAATGTGGACCAGGCTGCCGACCAGCCTGCGAAAGGGTTCATCTAAATGACGGTATGGATAAGGTACAATGAAGCTACGATAATTTTAACTTATTATAATCAGATTTTACTGACGTTTGAAATGAACTGCCGCCATAATATTCGTTTTGACACTTGACAGTAACCTTTTTGGTAGCTAAAGCATGCGTTGAGTGCATATTGTAATGGCAAATAATGTTGTTGTTTTAAGTAACTGATTTTACTCATGCTTACTTGCAT
Source organism: Semibalanus balanoides (assembly GCA_014673585.1). Taxonomy (NCBI): domain Eukaryota; kingdom Metazoa; phylum Arthropoda; class Thecostraca; order Balanomorpha; family Balanidae; genus Semibalanus; species Semibalanus balanoides. Next base: position 56,422 of record VOPJ01013256.1, on the reverse strand, counting down.
ACACAAATATACAGTTACATCTCCTTATTATTTTTTCTCTCTCCTCTCCTCTCCTCTCTCTCCTCTCCTCCTCTCCTCTCCTCTCCCTCCTCTCTCTCTCTCCTTCCTCTCCTTCCCTCCTCTCCTCTCCTCTCCTCTCCTCTTCCTTCCTCTCCTCTCCTCTCCTCCTCCCTCTCCTCTCCTCTCTCTCACTCTCCTTCCTCTCCTTCCTCTCTTCCTCTCCTCTCCTCTCCTCTCCTCTCTCTCCTCTCCTCTCCTCTCCTTCCTTCCTTTCTTCTCCTTCTCCTCTCTTCTCCTCTCCTCCCTCTCCTTCCTGTCCTCTCCCTCCTCTCCTCTTCCCCTCCTCTCCTCTCCTTCTCCTGCTCCTTCCTCTCTCCTCTCCTTCCTCTCCTCTCCTCTCCTCTCGCTCCTCTCCTCCTCCCTCTTCCTCTCCTCTCCTCCTCCCTCCTCTCTCTCTCTCTCTCTCCTCTCCTCCCTCTTCCTCCTCCTTCCTCTCCTCTCCTCTCTCTCCTCTCCTCTTCTCTTCCTCTCCTCTCCTCTCCTCCTCTTCCTCTCCTCTCCTCTCCTCTTCCTCTTCCTACTCCTCTCCTCTCCTCTCCTCTTCCTCCCTCTCCTCTCCTCTCTCTCCTCTCTCTCCTCTCTTCTCCTCTCCTCTCCTCTCCTCCCTCTCCTCTCCTCTCCTCTCCTCTCCTCTCCTCTCCTCTCCTCTCCTCTCCTCCCCTGCTCGTGATTCCGCCCACCACAGTCCCCTCTGATCCTCTCCTCAGTCCCTCTGAGTGAGAGAGCAGACCAGAGTACCTCTCCTGTGAAGAGGCGGCACTCGACGGCTGCGCAGTGGCCGCCGTTTGTGTGGTATACGGGGAATTGTCGCCGGCTCGGTCCGCCTGTGGAGTACTCCTGACGCGGCTCCACCCGCTCAAGTGGCCACGTCCGGCCCGGCTCTGCGACAAACACCTACTAAGCCAGCCAGCCAGCCAGCCAGCCAGCCAGCCAGCCAGCCAGCCAGCCAGCCAGCCAGCCAGCCAGCCAGCCAGCCAGGCCAGCCAGCCAGCACCAGCCAGCCAGCCAGCCAAGCCAGCCAGCCAGCGCAGTGCCAGCAGCCAGCCAGCCAGCCAGCCAGCCGCCAGCCAGCCAGCCACCAGCCAGCCAGCCGAGTCAGCCAGCCAGCCAGCCAAGCCAGCAGCCAAGCCAGCCAGCCAGCAGCCAGCCATAGCCAGCCAGCCAGCCAGCCAGCCAGCCAGCGCAGCCAGGCCAGCCAGGCAGCCAGCCAGGCCAGCCAGCCAGCCAGCCAGCCAGCCAGCCAGCCACCAGCCAGCCAGCCAGCCAGAAACCAGCCAGCCAGCCAAGCCAGCCAGCAGCCAGCCAGCCAGCCAGCCAGCCAGCCAAGCCAAGCCAGCAGCAGCAGCCAGCCAGCAGCCAGCCAGCCAGCCAGCCAGCAGCCAGCCAGCCAGCCAGCCAGCTCAGCCAGCCAGCCAGCCAGCCAGCCAGTCCAGCCAGCCAGCCAGCAAAGCCAGCCAGCCAGCCAGGCCAGGCCAGCCAGCCCAGCCAGCCAGCCAGCCAGCCAGCAGCCAGCCAGCCAGCCAGCCAGCCAGCCAGCCAGCAGCCAGCCAGCCAAGCCACCAGCCAGCCAGCCAGCCAGCCAGCAGCCAGCCAGCCAGCCAGCCAGCCAGCCAGCCAGCCAGCCAGCCAGCCAGCCAGCCAGCCAGCCAGCCAGCCAGCTTAGTTAAAAAAACGTCTGTGCTGTCAGATCGGGTCGAATGTAAATTGGTATCATAATTGGACGGCAAGCCTCGCGTGGTTACGCAGTCTGCTCGGTAAGCAGGGACTAGGTGCAAATTACCAGCACTTTTATGGAAATTGCATTCCGACAGATTAAGCTCTTCCCTATGGATACTTTTTTGACAAATGACAGTGCACCGTGCACTGTCAATTTTTAATGACCTTGCCGCGGAGTGGTGTTCGCGATGTGAGATGCATAGATGTCAAACAGTTTCATGGCTGTCGTTTTAAATGAGAAATGCCGAATTGGGTGAAACAGATGCCGCCTCGCATTAAGAAAAGGTGTAAGTCGAGGCCTGAGGCCACTCTCTCCTGTTGAGCTAAGGGGTGGGAAAATTCTGCTATTCTTTCTTTTTTTTTTTTTTTTTTTTTTTTTGTTTTTGGTAAACTTGGAATCTTAAAAAGCTTTATTGGTTGCTGATCTATTGCTTTTCCAAATTTTCATTAAGAGGAAGGGCCAAATTGGCCCGCCAGTTAATGTCAATTAGGTGCATCATGGGTGGAGAATCACCCGGGCAGCCTCGGCCGTGGCCGGGGCAACTTTAAAGATTTGCCCCGGCCTAGCCGGGCAAACCCGAGTGGCACCTTCAGTGATATCAGACGCGCAGGAGAGACTCGTCTGAGCCCCTTCCCTCGCCACGTGTGGAACTCCTTGGTGGGTGCCCCTCGGCAGGACGCATTTAAGTGGTGGGGGAGGCAACGGGGACCATGCGCCTCTCCCTGAGCAACCCAAATTTACACTAGAAAACTGGATTCTGCTGACGACCTACCCCACCCCCCCCCCCCATCCTCCTCTCCCACGAGTCAACAACATTTGGCTGGCGGTACAGGAGATGAATTTGGATTCTACATTCTGACGTGGCTCCCCCTCTGTACAAATTATGTAGTAAACTTGGTCCTCGGGCTCAGCGGGCAAAACTTTGAGAACATTTCTTACCCATTGTGACATGTACCAGCGACAATCTATAGTGTCCAGATGTAAGATAGTTATGACATTTACATTAATGATTTTCACTCCTGGTGATGCTTTGTGTTATGAATATCTTCGCAAATGTCTGTCACGAAATAAAGGTATGGCGGCTGACTGATTGGCAAAGTTAAAAATATAGATCAACGAAAAAGTTATCATTTCCTATCGCTGATATTCGTGATTTATTTTTGCATCGTAGTACACCTTTTTCTTAATGCGAATCGGCGTCTGTTCAGCTCATTCGGCATATCTCATTTCAACCGACAGCAGACATGACTGTTTGACATGTCTGCTCTCAGTGCATCTCACATCGGCGTAACACACTCCCGCGCCAAAGGGCATTACAAATCAACAGTGCACGGTGTACTGCCGGATTGTAATGCCCTTTGCCGCGGGAGTGTGCTACGCCGAAGTGAGTTGCATTTATGTCAAACCGTATGTCTACTGTCGGTTTAAATGAGATATGCCCAATTGAGCTGCACAGACGTCCATTTGCATTAAAGAAGGTGTACCATATTAGTACATACATACCAAGCTACGTTTACAAGGGAAATAATGACATTTTGATTTATATATCTGCCTTTGTATACGACACAGGCATGGTTTCAAATTGATCGGTCCTCAATTGTAAAGTGAAATAACAACTTTGTATATTTAATTTTGGTATATACAATATGTACCTGTACTTACATATGATGGCACAGTATGATATTGATACATCACTAACTCTGGTTTGAATGTTGATTTTCTAACAAATATTGGGGTCAGAAATGAAGTAAGTGCACCGAGAAGCGTGACGACGTTCCTGATTGGTCAATGAAACAAATCGCCGACACTAAATAGGTCGCCGCCCGGGGCCAAGTTAATGCACCGAGTGCATCACGGTTTTCTGAAACGTGTATTTATTGATTATGAAAAAAAAAAACAGTTCAGATACAAGTTTTATGTGTGCATTAAAACGTCTGTTTGTTGACAATTCATGGGACAAACATACAATGTGTTTACAAAAAGTCGAGAACACTAAATAGTGAATAGATCGCTGTCCGGGGCCAAGCTAAACTGCAGATTCAAACACTTTTCCAAATGTTTGTTGAAGTTTGACACATATTCACAAAATATTGAGTGCACGAAATATATGATATGCCTTCATGACAAATAGCAATGTCTAGGCAGGCTAACTTAAGCTCGGGCAGTGAATTCGTTGTCAATTACCTACATGTGAGTAGGTACCAACAGTTATAATCGTGAACGGCTTATCAACTTGAACTTGATATATGTTTCGGTGGGAATGCTTACATGCAAAATGTGATCAATATACAATACCTATATTTTGGTCTCGTATAGGTATGTCGATTTCCAGTAATAACGGCATTTTTTGTGAAAAAGGGTGTTTAAATCCCTTTGATAAAAAATGGCGTGATCGGTAACGTAACAAAATATAACGAAATGTAATTCAGTAGCGTAGATTTGGCACACAAAAAAAACGCAGTGTAGCGTAATTCCGTAGCGTAGCGTTATTCCCTAGCGTAGCATAATTGCCTAGCGTAGCGTAGTTCCGTGGTGTTGCATAATTGCCTAGCGTAGCGTAGTTCCGTGGTGTTTCATAATTCCGTAGCATAGCGTAGTTCCGTGGTGTTGCATAATTCCGTAGCATAGCGTAGTGTAGGCCATCACTGGCTGTCAGTAAATAGTAAATACTAGAAAGCATTAGCATTAGCTAGCAATACGCATGAAGTACCAACTCTTTCCGACTTGTCCCCATGCACGTTTAAATTACTTTCCCCAATTAAAGGGACACTGCCACCTTAACATTATATTTGAGTTGAGATAGCCATTTTGCGTGCTTNACTTTTTGGAAGGTGGCAGTGTCCCTTTAACGTCAAGATTTACTGCGGGACAATGCATGAGGAACGTCTTACATTTGATGCCTCAGACATCGCCATCTTTGGTTGATTGTCGTCGGTTGTTTTTGTCTGCCGGCGAACCATTTTGTTGCGTCCGTGCTGGGCAGGAACAATAGACGTGAACGTAGCGCCTGAATGGGCAGACTGTACCGCAGGACGTCAGTGTAAGGCGGCACAGCATACCACTTGAGGTGTTCGGCCATTGCTCGCATGCTTTGAACAAATAAGGTGACGTCAGTCAGTAGGAGCCCAATGCCTGCATGACGCCCATGCACAATGCACACTGCAGATTGGACATTGATTGTTGCAAATTGGAATGGTACATATTTAGATTATACCGTTGTGTATTGGGTAATACCCGGACGGTGACAAATACTGTGGGTGCTCAAGACGACAGAAAGTGTTGAATACATAAAATGTTTAAAAAGAGGTCCGATTCTATATACAAATAGGGGTAGATAGATTTCTTAGGAGTTCTTATGAAAACGGAAAACTGGTCAAATGCTCACCTGATCATGGGCGGATCAAGAGAGGGACACGGGGCCACGCCCTCATGAAATTGGCGCAAATTTGACATATTCCTGAGAAATCGAAAATATGTGCAACTTTTACTACGAAAAGTTTGTTTTAAATTAGTTATCGATCCATAAGCAAGCAGGATCCGAGAGTTTTCTTAAATGTGTCAGACTTTTTGGGATCCCCCCCCCCCCAACTGGCCCAGACCACCTATTCTGGATCCGCCCCTGCACCTGAATGTAGGTAAACTAAGAAGTTTGGCTAGCGTGTGCCTCTAGGCTCTAACCATGCATGCGCCCAAGGGCGGATCCAGCGTTTTTTAGGGGGAAATCCAATGACGTATTTCCCAAAAGTTGTTGAGCGGGTGGGGTTAGCAGACCGTCGTCAGCCGGCAGCGAAAAATTGTTGACCGGGGGGGGGGAGTGGAGGGTTAGAGTGCGTAGTCAGGCCGTCGCACTATGTCATAACTGCCTTCAAGATGTGACCAAAATCCAATATATTTGGAAAAAAATATTTCAAAGCATTACAAACCATGGATAATGCTGGTTTTGAGAGATCCGGGAACTCCCTGTGTAGGCGCAAAGTATGACGATGTCAATGCGTTTACTGTCTTGCATCAGGTGGTCGGAAAACGCTTAAGTTTGGCAACCGGTATCTCAGCTGAATATGATGATATTCGAAAATGCTTGACAGATTGGCTAACGAGTAACCAGAGTAACCAGTAAGTAAACTTCCTGACGCTCTGGTTAATGACATGTTACCTAGGCAGTTTCGAAACTGCATAGACAGTTTTAAAACTGTCTGCAGCTCTCGTAAATTTCATATTGCCTAGGCAGTTTGGAAACTGTCTGGAATTTCAGACAGTTTGCAAACTGCGTGAGTTATCATATTGCCTGCAACTATACACAATTGGGAAATTTGTGTCATGCCGAGAAGTGGCACCAATCTTTCCTATTTCTGCTGCGGATAGCTGGATTTTGACTGCTGCAAGTGTAAGTTTAATGATTAATCTTCAACTTTCCTCCCCTGCTAGAGGGACCTCCTTGAATGGTCTCTGGGGGGTATGGCCCTGTTGTGCCCCCTGGATCTGCCTTTGCATGTACATACAAGTTGGCTCACCTTCTGCAGACATATTTTCAAAGTCACACGTTTATTGCGCATATTTCGAACGTATATCATTATGAAATGTGTATCTAGAGACTGAACATCAAAAATAGTTTTTGTATTGCATGACTGTTCTAAACTCGTCCGGCGAGTGAGGGACGCTGCTATTCAGCTCCAGGGACTCAACTTAGGATATTTGACTGGGGAGGGGGAGCTGACGTGAACCACTGTACCAGATGCCTACACACAATGAACCCGGCTTTGATTAGGGTCTCAGCTGAACGCCATTGATCGGGAGGGCAAGTGTTGCACCTTCGTTATCTCCAGAACCAATGATAGCAGCGAGACGTGCAAGGCGACTTTCGAAAGCTCTCAATGAGACGCATCTACAACATACTCGAAAGTTTGAAATTTAGTTCACATATCAGGTCAAGGTCAGGTAAAAGATCAAAATCGAGGCATTTCAGTATACGGGCTATACTTAACATCCAAACCCTTTGATCATGATCACCCAAAATGCTCACAATGCATGGTGTAATACATATTCTGCATGAGCTAAAGTGAGACTGTTTGCAAAGTTCAAGGTCAAATTCAGGTCAAGAAAGGCCACTAGGCGTAAAAGATCGACGAAATTAATGTGACCCATTTTTTACGGGCTACTTTACTCATATAGTTCGATAATACTAATCATTTTACCTCCTGACTTTATTTTATTGAAAGTAGTGTCAAGGTCAGGTTAAGGTCAGGTCACAAAAATCAAAATTTGAAACTGATAGATATAGGCATGTTTCTAAACCAATTTTGTCTCCGAAACACAGTGTTGGCATTTATTTCTTCTGTTCATTTAAAACCCAAACGTAATTCAGTCGTATGATGTCAGAGTTATCATACTTGGGAGCCATATTTCAGAAAAAAATGGGTTGTGGTATTGTTAAAATGTGGTTCTCCAAGTTCCAACCTATATCTTATTTCTTAACATCTTTGAATATAAATGATTGTATAGGCATTTTTCCAATAAAAAATGGTTTTCTGAATTGCGGGGGGTCAAAAATCAATTTAATTTAAATTTATATCATCAAATTTATTTTATTTTTCATCATTGAATTTTAACATCCAATTTCACAAATCTAAGACAGCCATTTTGTAGGCCTTACGATTTGCTATCTGTTGACATTCTTGTATTGCATTTTTATTAAAAGATGGCTTTTGTACGGCCTGTTAAAGTTAAGCTGATTTATCGTCAAGCTCGTGTGCAGTGACGTCATTAAAATTGCTATAAAAAGTTATGCTCAAAAATGTTTCGACGAATTGTTTTATTTTTCTAGGGAATCTGAAATCTGGACCAGCTCTCATAGCTCGTTTGCTTCGTATCCAGTCGGGTAATCGTTTATGCAAATGTATGATTTACATACATGAGAAATACGGCACTCCAGCTTCCCCTGGCTTCAGGGACGATCTACCGCCAGCCATGTTTAGCTTGTGGCAGTATGGTAACAGCAAAGCATATGCAAGCGTCAACCACCGAATCCAAATCAATTCCACACTCGACTGGTCCGGGTAAAGTTGAGCGGATATCGTTCGTACTGCCGTGCCTCTAGATATCACAACCCAATCAGCCGAGAGTCGGGGAACAACACAGCTCCGAGCCACATCCCTGCCTGGTCTCTGAGAGCGAGGCACCAGTCAGTTTGGTTAACATACTGACTGGTAATAGTATTGTTTAATCCATTTGTTGATTGGAGCATTCAGATGACTTGTAGGTAGTTCAACGAAATCCGTAATGAATAGTAACTGGACCAACAGCAAGCAGCTAAAGCAATATTGTATGTGCAATGTTTTTAACTTATATGTATATTAATTGTGCATTACGTTCAGGAATCATGCGAAGAATGCATTTATACCCGATGAGATACGCGCACCTTTTCAGGAACGTAGGAACGTCTTATAAACTTATAAAGTGAGTGCTCCAGTGAATGCTTTATCTTATTTTAAAAGGAATCCAATCCCCTCTGCAAAATGTATATGTAGATTTGAACTCTTCTTGTCTTGGTGCACGTAACTTCTTGCTCTCTCAAATGGTCCTTCATACAATATTTAGCTAAAACAATATGGCCAATTGGTGTGCCATGGCTTGGCCGCTGGCCCCGCCGTTCCGATGCCCATGCCTTTTTATTTAAAATATATAAATTTTGGAAGTCTGATCTAAATTGGTGAGATCAAAATTGACCAGAGACGTTGGCAAAGTTACAGCCACAGCAGAAATATAAAGAAGGCATCTGAATGTCTATGGAAAAAAGTTGAATACGAATATGAATATCGTTGAATAAACCGCTGGCATTGAATACTGCAGCTAAGTACCAGCCTCCGTATGGTGATTGGCCGCGTCTTTACGTACGCAAGCTTTGATTTCCGGCTAAATCGGGCGTGGCGGCTCGATGTGTCCCAGCCGGCAGACTGAGCCGCTGGCTGAACTGATCTAACCCTCCCTGAGTGGCACGCTTCTCATGCTGTGCTCAGTGGCCAGTATTCAGATGTTAATGTCGGAGCTGCGGCCGGCCGTCGGTCTGTTTTGACAGGGAGGCGAGCCAGCCGGCGGCGGAGGAGCATCCCTGTCGGTAATCCCCTTAGCTGCAGCCGCATAATAGCCGCGGCCGGGCGGCGGCGCCCTCTGGCCACTGGCTGATCGATTCCCGGGGCTGACAGACCCCGGGGACGGTCCACCTCTCAGGGGCGACACCTCGTCGGCGCCCGATTGGCTGCTGGCCGCGGGGCGGGGCGCCGCCGCCGGCCTCGCACCGTCAGCCAATCACAGCGCGCCTCGATGTGACATCACGGCAGCGAGCGCTGCGACTCGCGCAGACGAGCAGGCCCTCTCGCGGCGAGCGGCGAATGTTGGTTTAGCCAGGGTCTTGTTTTCAATTCATTTCGCCTTGCCGTCAGTATTGTACGCGGCGCGCGGTAAAGAAACAGGCTCTCTGTTTTCACAGCGATATTACTGTAAACTGCAGCGCGAACGGCCATAATACGACTTGAAGAAGCCCAATCTAAACTCTTGGACCGTCGATAAATATTTTAATGTTTATTGAATAAATGTGCACAGTGTTTGGCGGTGGTGACCGGCGGTGGCCAGAAGTGTTGGTGGAGGAGTGACCAAGTGTTTCACGACGTTTCCTACGAGTGGCCGTGCGCCGCCAGCGGCTGGCACGATGCACACCCTATTCGGCACCGACCAGAACGCCTACTACCGGCACTCAGGTACCTACCCGAACGCGCTGCAACCCATGGCGCCCATGTCACCCATGACGCCCATGACCTCGTCCGGGTACAGCTACGACCAGTACTCGGTGGCGGCCCGGTACAGCCCGTACGCCACGCCGTACTCGGGCCACCAGATGCCCGTCAAGGACATGGTGAAGCCGCCCTACTCGTACATCGCGCTCATCACCATGGCCATCCAGAGCACGCAAGAGAAGAAGATCACACTCAGTGGTATATACCAGTTCATCATGGAGAAGTTCCCCTACTACCGTGAGAATAAACAGGGCTGGCAGAACTCGATCCGGCATAACCTCAGTCTGAACGAGTGCTTCCTGAAACTCCCGCGTGATGACAAGAAACCGGGTAAGGGCTGCTACTGGGCGCTCGACCCGGACTCCTACAACATGTTCGACAACGGCAGCTACCTCCGGCGTCGGCGGCGCTTCAAGAAGAACCGTGACGGCGCCGCAACCAACGCCGACAAGAAGGAACCGCGCGCAGGTGAGGCGAAGGTGAAAGAGGAGGCGCTAGAGTCCAAAACAGACGCGTCCAGCGTCTCGGGCGTGTCCGCCGTGTCGGGGTCACCCTCACCAGGCGAGCAGCCGGCGCTGAAGCCGAAAACCGAGCCGATGGAGCTGCCGGTGCTGCCGCCGCCGGCGACTTCCCAGCCGTCAGACCCGGCACCGCCACCCCTGCCACCCGCCGAGCCGCCCATCTACACCAACATGGACTGTCCGCCGGCGGCGCCGACGCCGCTCGAGCCTCCCGTCTGCTCCGTCAACAGCGCCTTCAGTGTCGACTCGCTGATGACGTCACGGTCGTCTCCGGCGCAGCTCGACTCCGCCGCGCCGTACACGCCGGCCCCCCGCGGCCTGTACCCGCCGGAGCTGGGGTACGCGCCGCAGTACTCTGACGAGATGGCCTGTATGGCCTCCAGCCAGGGGATGGTGCAGTACGGCGGCCGTGCCGGCTGGTACCAAGCCGAGCCGCCGCCGCCGCCGCCGCCGGCGGTCGTCAGCTCGGAGCCGTTCCCGTCCGTCAGAGAGATGTTCGAGAGTCACCGGCTAATCCCTGGCCCGGGCCCGGGTGTCATGTCCTCGTGTCAGGTGTCGCAGGCCAGCTCGTGTCAGCTCGGCTTCCGGCCCAGCTCGCCCTACAAGAGCTTCTACCCGGACTGCCACAAGTACTGACCCGTACCGCGCCGCTAGTGTCACAACAGCGCCGCCAGTGTCGCAGCGGCGTCATCGGTGTCGCAGAACCGGCTCCGCGCCACCAGTGTCGCGATGACGAGTGCGGCGCGGTGCGGCGGAGACAGCGGTGATGTCCTCCGGAGGCTCCATGCCTCGCTCAGACTCGGCACTGGTCGTGGTCTTCTGTGGCCACTGTTCCGCCGTCACCTGAGGCAGCGTCTGGACATCCCATCAGCTGACCGGCGCCTGGTCATCTGATCAAATGACCTGGACATCTGATCAGCTGACCTGGTCATCTCATCAGTTGACCTGGTCATCTCATCAGCTGACCTGAACATCCCATCAGCTGACGGCCGACATCACAGACACTGTGGTCTGTGACAGTGAGTCAGGAGGTGCGTCACACTGATGTCCCACGTGCAGCGCTGATGTTCTGCACGTGCAGCGCTGATGTCCCACGTGCAGCGCTGATGTCCCCGTGCAACGCTGATGTTCTGCACGTGCAGCGCTGATGTCCCGCACGTGCGGCTCTGTCGGGGACATCTCTGTCAGACTGAATTTGGCAGGCCGTCGCGCCGCCGGAGCTGTTTTATTTGTCGCCGAGCCGATGTGTCGGTGTGTTTGTTGGTATGCTGTCGTTTACGGACGGGTCTGGCACAGGTTAACACCGACGTAGGCGTAGTGCTGGTGTGGGGCGGGTGTCCAGGTGTTCTATCTTAGCAATAGTCCGGGTATTTAATGTCGTTTTGGCGCCGTAAGGGAGGCGGTGCGCGTGCATCTCTGCGCTCGGCCCGACTGGAGGCTTCGGCGCTATGTTCTCTGGGAGTTGTTTCGGGACAACTTTAGAGAGGACGGAGTCGTCTTTCTTTCCGATTATGATTGTGCTGCTTGTTAGCTCCACCTGCCGCTTGGGTAAGATCTGTGGAGTTTTAGCAGCTGGCTAGCTGATGGTGCAGTCGGTCTCTGGCTATTTCTATAGGAATATCATTGCCAGAGATGCATCGTGCTCGCTGGCTAACGGAATGTATGCGGGTTGAAGGCGGAAACCGAAAGTATGCACGAAGGGCGTGGGTCTAAAGATATTAAAAAGTGATCATGTGCTTTTAGAGTCATTGTAATTAAAAGTGATCAGCTTCGTTTGGCACTTCAAGCAGTATTGAATAGGTTTGATGGAAAGTCCGCTTGTGTTTTAGCTGCAACCATGGTGGTATGTTAGTGCTACAACGGTCCATGTTTCCTTTCGGGTTGATTTCTGTCGTTCCAGCCAGGTGTACGTGTACGTGTTGCGTAGAACGTCGAGTTTTGTTATTGCTGATTAATCTTTATACGTGAAGTTTCTCATGGACACAGTGTTGACCGATATTTGAACAACGTCTCTTCTTTTGTACTCCTTGTTGGATAATATTTAGCAGCATGAGTGTCGTCTGGGTTCGGTAGGTTTCGTTCAGGGTACTCGCAGACTGTGGTAGCTCCTCGGGGCGCGGGGCGCAGTGTGATCTTATGGCTCTATAGGCCTCCTCTGTCGCGGCTCGGAGGCCGGCGTCTCTCCGTCTGAGGTCTGCCACAGGGGCAACCTCATCAGCCACTTTCACGCTGCTCGCCGCTCGCCGCCGCTTCTGAGTGTCGCTGCTGCTGACGTCACCGGCTGTCGGTGTTAGGGCACGGACACTCGGCACGAGCGTGTCGCCATCGAGACCAGGCCTTCGAGTGGGAAACGTATCAGTGCCTGGCGCCCATCGAAACTAGACCCAGGCCATCGGTCGACTTCTGCCACGCGACTATTCATTTGATAGATGATGCACTGTTTTGTGTTTTACTAGTCAGATTGCGTTTGACGATGATACATATTGTAAATAGGCACTTGTAAACTGCGCTGACAAAATAAAACTAGAGCCGTACTCAGTTGGTGTTGTTAGGGACGAGGATTGGACGTCGGTGACTGAAGATGGAAGAGGTTTTGTCTAGTTCCGGGTGTTTTGAGATTGTGAGACTGGATGCAGGCACAACCATACTGCACAAAGGCATTGCAAAACATGCTACATAGACGTTACACAATAATTGTGTGAAATGTAAACACGAAACAATGTGGAAGGCCCTAGTAGAACTGTCACGTCTTGTACCTATTTTGCTTTGGTTTACGGAATGTAGCTTGCTTATTTTGTCTTCACTCACTCAACAATAATATTAGCCTTAAAATTAAAAGTAAAAGACTTAATGTACAGGGTGATCATGTAAAACTGTGATAAAATAGGTGACTACCAGATATATATGATTCACATTTAAATCAATGAAATCCATACAGTTCAAGACACAAATGTGACAAATCTATGATGGCATGATGCCATCCACCTTGCGCGTCAGCAGTTATCTACAACAGGTGCTCAAAGAAGCAACCTCCTTTCGCTCGGCGCCGCGTATTTTCCGACATTTTCCTGAGGTGCGCATCGTCCATGTTCTGTGGGACGTTTTTCCACGACCATATTCAGCTGATCCACGATCCGTAGCTCACACTGAACAGCATGAATGCAGGCCCGTCACCAGAAGCTGAAGCATTAGATAGGACAGGACGCGCTGTAGGTACGCTGCGTCAGTGCGTGCCTGCTTCTGCAGTAGATGATCCGGTAGCCAGGCTTCGATGCGAGAAACTCCGTCACAGGAGTGGTCACATGGCATGCACACAATCTTGTTGAAACAAATAGCTTTTACAGGTCACGCAGGTCCGTACGGTCAGCAACATTGCTGCCTTAGGCATCTTCAGACATGATTGGCAGACGACGGATCCCTTAGACCAATTGCAACGGAAGGAACCGTTGACAGTTCTGATCCAGCAAGCGCTACTGGCCATCGTACAGCCCGTTCTGTCCTGTGTCTACTTCAGTTTCTGGTGGCGGACCTTCATTCATTTTGTTCAAAGTAAGCTACTCGGACCGTGGATCAGCTGAATATGGTTGTGAAAAACGTCCCACAGAACATGGACAATGCTCACCTGAGGAAAATGGCGAAAAATACGCGGTGCCGGGCGAAAAGAGGTCGCTACTTTGAGTGCCTGCTGTACAAAGCTACTGACCCGCAGGGTGATTGACATCATGCAATCATAAATGTCCCACAATGAGGTCATAAACGGTATGTGTATCATTCATGCAAATATAAAATATAAGTCTCTGATAGTCACCTAACTTATCACAGTTTCGTGATCACCTTGTAATATTGTCAACAAGCAACATCCAAAGCAAAGTCTGTACACAGACTTCAATATCGGATACGTTGATATTTGATAATATTATTTCCATTGCATTGCTTGACACAGTAACTTTGCCTTTGAATACTCCGGCAGAATTGTATGTTAAATTAAATATTTTGTGATTTAGTGAAGAAAGAAATGTTCCAGTCGATACATGGGCGTCTCCATATAATTTCACACATTTCCGTAAGAACTGGAAAGGTCTGGGCAAAGGGCATGACTTCCCACTTTTGGTCCGACCTTTTGCTTAAATCTTTGATTTTGTTAGATTAGGCAAAATTAAGCGAAAGATACACTAAGACGAGAAGAACTCAAAACCACAAAGAAACCCTGTTTAGGGGGCTGGGTTTCCTTAAAAAAAAACGCTCACTTCCTGAATTATAAGTAGTTCCTACGTTCCTTTATCACTCTTATTACACTTACTTCTTTATTCTTCATAGTTTTGTGTCGCGTCGCTCCTGGGTGTCATGCTAGTGGAGACTTAACAAAACGTGCTACAACAATTGCAGACTTTGCAAGTCTGGTGCTTTACTCTGGGCTCAGTACAACGTGAGTTCCCTATCAAAAGAGTTTGGGTCTTGTGAGTGGCGTGGTCCTCGTATGGGCACTATCAACCATTTCTACCGGGTCCCTGTGTCTGCCTGTCAGTCACACTGTGTCTGCCTGTCAGTCACACTGTGTCTGCCTGTCAGTCACACTGTGTCTGCTGTCATCACCTGTGTCTGCCTGTCAGTCACACTGTGTCTGTGTCAGTCACACTGTGGTCTGGCCTGTCAGTCACACTGTGGTCTGCCTGTCAGTCACACTGGTGTCTGCCTGTCCAGTCACACTGTGTGCTGTCCAGTCACAACTGTGTCTGCCTGTCCAGTCCACTGTGTCTGCCTGTCAGTCACACTGTGTCTGCCTGTCAGTCACACTGTGTCTGCCTGTCAGTCACACTGTGTCTGCCTGTCAGTCACACTGAGACAACAATTTACCCGCTACGAGTTCTCTGACTGCGTCCACCGTTGTGCGTAGATATATTTGCCTGGTGATGTAGATCTTCCTTGGTACACCCTCTCTATTTGTCATAGATATATATGCCAACTTTGTTAACGCTCTGCATATTAATACACAAATTTACAAGTTAATACCTAGCTAATTAAGTGTGACACCTAGCCTGGTTATGACGTTTACTTAGGCCTGCATAACCTTTTTATGATAAATAATTTTACCAAAAACATATCCTTGTGTAAAAATAGGCATACGGTTTTCTTGATCCGTTTTAACGAACCAGATAACACATCGCTTCTCATCACCTCATACGATCCGCTGTCGATAGAGGTGAAATGTGTTACGTCACGTCACCGTCACGTCACCGTCACGCCACCGTCACCGTGGCCGTCACCGTCACCGTCACCGCTCCCGTCACGACAGTCACCGCTCCTGCCATCACCGCCGCCGCCATCTTACCGTCACCGTCCGTCACACCGTCACCGTTCGTCACCAGCCCGTCACCGCCGCAGTCGTCACCGTCACCGCCGCTGCTGGTGGGAGGTGATCACCACACAGGTGTGGATGCCACCAGCACGCAGAACGCTGAACAAACAGCACTGGTGGTGAGGCGGGCAGCGAAGGAAAACAACCGGCGCTCCGCCGCGTCTATTCCACCGACACCCGGCCAAGTGTGACTGACTCGGCTGGTACGTACAACATACATACCTGGTCGGCATTCTCCCAAAATGCCGTGTTTCGTTTGCTATGGTTTCATCGGTTCCATCCATCTATAAATATTTGTTTTGTGTTGCGCTATAAGCACCTCAGTAAGTTCGTTGTTCAAATGAAAACGATTTTTTGTGTTGGCCACCATGGCTAAATTTGATTAAGCAGTGTCTTCTTTTGTGTTTATTTGATGCATGACGTATATTTCCGGACTTCAACCTAAGCAACTATATTTAAATATATACATCGGTGCCTGAAATTTTATATAATAGCTCATCAATTCGAAGTCGACAAAAAAGTAATTACAAATAGATCATCAATAGATCACTAGCCAGAGATTGGGGGCAAGTGAAGTGGAAACTGTGTTGAACGATAAAAAGTCCAACCCAGCCCCTTTGTTGTTGACATTAGTTATTTTATTACAAGGACGCGTCACAGTTAGTTACAAATAAACGAATTAAAACACTTCTGGGGAAGTCTTTGCCAGTGAAAATGCCATTAAAACATCCATAAATAATATATTTGTTCCAAACTAGTACGGTGTATTTGCCAGCTGACGACAAAGCGAGCGATATCATGGAGATAGAGAGATGTTCTAACCTGAGATAGAGAGATGTTCTCGCCTGAGACGGAGAGATGTTCTCGCTTGAGAGGCAGATATGTCCCGCCTGTGCGGGAGAAATATCCCCTTTCTTGCCCTGATCGCTCTTTTGATCTAAGACCGGTCTCGAGGCTGGGGATAGCTGGAATGTCACCTCCTCAGAGTCAGAGATGTCACCTCATGTGAATGAAACTGAGGGATCCCACTTTGAAGAGTGAGGGTGAGTGTGAGCGATGTCATTGCTCCAGATGAAGTTAAGCGATGCGAAGCTAGTTAGACACTGTGCTCTGTAGCGCAGTTGTGGTGGCACGCGTGGCCGTGCATCTGAACTCTAACCGGTAGGTCGTATGGGATTATATGCTAACGGTTAACGAATGAAGGAGGTGATGCTTGCAGAACGGAAGGCATGGAGACGTTTATGTCATAGATTATTGGAAAGTGTGCAGTTGTAATTTTGTTTGCATTACTTAAAGTTAGTCGCATGTTTGTGACTGTAAACATTCTCCATAAAGCATATCGACTTTCCGCTATTTTTTCCGTTTTATGCTGCGTTTCTTCTGATGGTACACAATTTTTTCACCACGACTAAGGCGAATGCGATTTCGCAGTAACAGTAATGCACAGGACGATATCTCTATCTTTTCGCGGGTTGTATTTTAGTTTAATACTTGTGTCGCATTTGCATAACCATTACCAGGCATATTCTCTAGAAGCCTTGGACCATTGACAATGTATACGTAAAAAGCTGAACAGGTGATTTTAGTTACTCTGACAGTACACTTATTATTGATCAGCGACTCTAAGAATGTCTTAATTGTCGTGAAACCTGTCCATTACAAACATTCATGTGCAAGTGTAGTTTTGCCAAAATGTGTTTTAATTACACAACACCACTTAGTCCCGCATGTTACTTGAGGGGGATGCCTTTTGCCTGCTTTGCGTTATTTCATAATATCCCGTAAACGTATTCCAGTATCGTCAGTCGTCACCAATGTCCTTTTCTTATGTATTTACCTACCCTTTGTATGTATGTAGGTACCCTCCCAATGTACCTTTCTACACAACTTCACACATGTTCGTGGTGGGAAAAGGAGGACGTCATAGATCAACCAGACATAATGGCAGAGTGAGGTAATGTTTTAGGTTTTATTGAAAAATAAGGGTTTACAAAAACGATTGCAAGCGTTGTCTTTAAGACAAATTCAATCATACAATTTGACATGAGTGAAAAACAAACTCATCTACCGAACTGTATTTCTGATCTTTGAACTTCTTGAGCATACCTACATGTACAACTAAAAACAAACTATACTTGACTAATTTGTACAATGTTGAGGCATCTAAAAACGAAACGCATATGTTAGGAATTTGTATTATTGATATGCGTGCCAAATTTGAAGAGTCATAAAATGACTGTCATATGACCTATCAAGCACCGAAATCGTCCGCTGCGAATGGTATTACTGTACATTAATCATGATAATGTTTTGAACCTTGCACTTCAATTGAAGACCAGTCCAGAAAGGCATACCAACACAGTTGGTTTGAGTGGGCGAAATCCTATAGTTGCACAAAATTATAAAACTAATTTAACATCGTCATGCATTCGTAACTTATTTAAAACAAACTCTGTTCTGTAAAAGTTGCTAAGATTTTCTTGGAAATCAGTTAAGATGCCAGTTTCCGGTAGATTAACCTCCCCTGCCCCTAAATCCAACATTGCTTGAATTTGCTAGAAAAATAAACATTTTGTTAAGCTTTTCTGCCTTAATTGATATCGAGAAATGCGCAACGTAATTATATATATAACTAACGTAATATATACCGCATTCTGTTAATGAGGAAAACCATCAAAAATGTAAGTTATAGCGTATGAGGACTTTACCAAACTGACCGAAAGCGAAACTGATAGTAATTGCAAAGGAAAGTAATGCGAAAAAAGGTTTACGATTTGTGTCTTGTTCCTGTTAACCGTCAAAATAAAGGCTTAAAACTAATTAAACGCATTCCTAATTTAGCTAACAAGCTAGTCATTTTGCACACCCAAATTTCTGAAAGGTGCCGGGGAGTTTACAAACGGGCCGGACTTTATACGAACTGCCCGGGTAGTAAACGAACTTCCTGGGCAGTGGGTAGTATGCAAACTGCCCGAGTTTCCATATTGCCCGTGGGTAAAAAAAGTGAATTGTATATTAACTGCCGGGGCAGAATTCACACTTCCCAACAAGCCGGCCAGTATCAATACTGCCCAGGTAGTTCGCATACTGGCCGGCGAGTCGGGCGGTATGAATACATTTACGATAAATACAGTACTGCCCGGGCAGTAAACAAGCTGGCCGAGTTTTCATACAGGCCGTAACATACAAACACTGGAATTATGTTACATTCATGTAAAGTCATTTTCTAAACATTAATTTACTCTAACCTAAGCAATGGTAAAATGCATCTTTAATTGCGAGCCTGGAGCGGGAATCATAGAAGAAAGAGAGTTCGTTTGGACGTGTCTTGGCTTTTCCAGAAATGTGTCTCTCGTGTCATCCTATCTAATTTAAAATCGAAGTTATATAAAATATTACACCAATTTATGTTAGGATCGTGTCTGCTGGGTCGTATGTGTGTCTGAAAGGTCTCTCTCCCTCTCTCCCTCTCTCCCTCTCTCCCTCTCTCCCTCTCTCCCTCTCTCCCTCTCACCCTCTCTCCCGCTCTCCTTATCTCCCTATCTTTCTCTCCCTCTCTCCCTCTCCTCTTCCCTCCTCTCCCTCTTCTCTCTCCGTCCTGCAGACGTGTGTCGCTCGCCCGGCCTGGCCCATCTTTCGCCGCCTTATTTACCGCCTCGCGCCGCTCCCGAGACGCGACTGTTTGTAATATTTATACACAGCCAGGCCCAACGACAAACGGTCGGGGAAGCGATCACCAGTCGGTCGCGCGTCCCCTCCCCCGTCCCCACCCCACACTGTCTGTCTGTCTGTCTGTCTGTCTGACTGTCCTCGCAACGCGTGTGCTTGGCTGGTAGTAAACGCTTGGCTTGCCTCAGCAGGGATGTAGAAACGTCACAAAAAGTGGGGGAGGCAATGCAACTTTGATCTCGTCTTGAGAGAACTTAAACCACCATGTGCAAGGGTTCTTTGCATTGTTGGGCTCTTTTGCCTTGGCGAACCTTTTGCCATCAAACATGTTGCTAGCCGAAAAGTGACCCCCCCCCCCCACTCCTGTTCCTACGCCTATGATTGGTATCATGATGTTCTCTGAAACTTTGGTAGAGTTGCAAGGAGCATTGCTTTTCCGATATGCTGAAATTAAAAACATAGATTAAAAGGGATAGTGACACCTCCGGTGGATTTCTTAAAAGCATCTAAAATGAATGGCGGGTATAACAACCATGCATGCTCTTGCTTAAACTTGCCTTAAGTCAATGCATCGGAAAACATTTCTTATTTATTTCTGACTCCAAAACGTTGGTCCCAGCTGTGCTCAGCTCAGCACTAAATTCAAGATGGCTGCTCTCATCCTGTTTTGGCGCAACTGTTACGTGTCCAAATAGCGCGCCCAAAGTCGAAACGTACGAATTCGCCGAGACTTGACCTTGAAAAGCTTGTCTGTGTTATAAGGTAACGTCACTTTACTTCTACGCTCAAAGTCGAGTCACAGCCATTCTTGCTGTTTTGAATTTGAGAATGCAAAAACTTAGATTGTTGACAACATAATTAACTGCATACGCATTGTAATTTGTAAAGTTCACTGACGGAATGATGATGTTGAGTTTGCAATATCCAAAGGAAAATTGTAGTCCGCAAAGAAGTGATTCAAAAAAGTGAGGAGGCGACTTAAATTTTATGAATGATTGCCAATAATTGAAGGTTCTAATGCATGGCTAACACGAATGACATATAAAACAAGCAAAAGCTATTTTTCTAACGGGGGAACATGATTCTGGAACAAGACTTTGCAGGTGAAATCGGACGCAGGTAATCTACCGATACACATCAAAAACTCTTTATTTGCCTGCAAGGTGTTTATCTCTTTAAGAAAGCAATAAGAGCTGAATAAAATATATTATTTATATATATATATATATATATATATATATAATATATATATATATAAACATATATATATATATATATGTATATATAATCATCTTCAAAGAAAATAGCACACGACGGCTACCTGTCTGCTTTCTGAAGAAGGAATGTGTGTGTGTGTAACTATACATGCCTACTTCAGATGTATTATTTCGGTACTGATCTGGCACAGCCATGATCTCCATTGACGTCAGCCGGCGTCTGAAAACTCGCTTCTGTCGGCTTCAATCAAACATCCGATTTCACCCTGATTTTATTCTGGAATGAGCCTTTGCTTGTTTTATATGTCATTCGTGTTAGCCAGGGCCAAAGAAGCGATCCGTTGTACGAATAGCTGTTGCAGCAGCAGCAGCAGTTTTGACAGCGGGAGACAAAGAGGATTTTTCATGGATCAGATTGGATAATAAGGATATCTTTTCCAAGCGTGTGACTGAAAAACCGAGCGACGAAGGAGCGAGGGTTGCAAGGAACACGCGCGGAAAAGATTTCCTATTTTCCACGAGGGAGACGTGAAGAATTAAATATCTTTGTATGTAGAGTTTGATTCAGTCCTGTTCAGTTCAGCACTTGATTTTTCGTTAAAACTCACGTGACCTTATCTTTCACCTCAGAGGGATGCAAAGATACCACATTATTTCACTTCATCGTTGAACGAGCATTACTCATTTTTATCTTTGCATCTTACCGGAGTGCAAAGATAAAAAATATTTCTGCATTGCAGACCCAATGGAAAATCAACCTCTACTAGAAAGATACGCTGAGCCGGTCAGAATGAGCGGAAACTGGACTGGTCTGGTGTGAACCGGACTGGTCTGGTGTTCATAACACCGCACGATGAGTTAACATGATAATACGTTTGACCGTTGTAATGTTTTTATTATTGCACGATTTTGTTTAATGTCTTCAACGAGTGTCTGTTATACTGTCTTTCAGTATTATTATTATTTTTGAGTGATTAGTTTTCTTTTAACCAGACGTAATGTTCGTAAAATTATACCATATTCTATGTTTTCAGTCTTGTATTTTTTTGCGGGACATGCAATTTCAATTTGTGCATCAACATTTGCTTGCATCCTGTTTAAATTACTGGTATCTGTGAAATCCGATTTAAAAACAATTACATACAAAGTGTGCGTCCTCCAGACACCCAAATTATAAATTGTTTCATGTTTCGAAACAGGAAAACTACTTCTGAATGGAATGCGTATAAATGGGCAATATTTTGTTTAAAATATATCCTTCGCGTTGTGCAATGGACTGCCGAAATTTAATCTGGCTGCGGGGCCGGACGATGTTTTTTGCACGAAGAAAAAAATGACCAGAACGCGTAAAAGAATGTATTTTGTCTAGTGTTTCCAATAAGTTATCTGTCACCTTAGGTTGTTATCGGCTGGTTCCGACCTAACTCCTTGGCGGGTGCAGGAGCTGCACTTTTTCGGCCACGGTTCCCGTGTCTACAGGTGTTCTGAGTCCCGTGATTTTGTCCGTCTTAATCGGGTTCCTTCTGCTCCCGCCTTGTCGTCCGACTCGGGCGTCCTGTTCGGTCCGATCGGCTCCTGTTCGGGCTCCTACTCGGCTCTTGTCCGCTTCCGACTCGGCTCCTGTCCGGTCCTACCTCGGCTCCTGTCCGGCTCGCTACTCGGCTCCTGTCCGGGCTCCGACTCGGCTCCTGTCCGGCTCCGACTCGGCTCCTGTCCGGCTCCGACTCGGCTCCTGTCAGGCTCCGACTCAGCTCCTGTCCGGCTCCGACTCGGCTCCAGCCCGGCTCCGACTCGGCTCTTGTCCGGCTCTTCAGTGTCTCACAGGGCTCCTATATGTCTCCGGCGCTCCTTCCCAGTTCCCTGCCGGCTTCGTGCCGTGGGTCCCGGGCTCCGTGAGGTAATCGGAGCCGGTCGCGCGCGACAGATAACTCCGCGCATGACTGGCATTTGTCAGGGAGCTGCTGGGAGCGGGGACGCAGCGTTAACCCTGACATGGGAGTGAGGAGACGGGACAGGAGAGGGACAGGGGCGGGGACAGGAGAGGGACAGGGGCGGGGACCGAGAGGGACCACGACCAGAGCACGGGCACGCCTCCGAGGTACGCTAATGGACGAGGTGTTGCATTTCACAGACGGTCTCGGCCGGCGCTGACGGGGTGACAGCGGCCTGATGGCCGGCGGACGATGGGAACTGGTCCGATCCAGGCCCGGCTCAGGACACTGCCGGAGACGAGTGCGCACGAAACGGCCTTGTTGTGACTTCGGCTGAAACGGATGAAGTTGGACATTTGGGGTAGCAGCAGGGGTTCTATCTGGACGTGATCGCGTTCTGGTGCGTGTTTTCGTTTCGAAAGTCAGTTGGAGCAGGAATGTGCTGTATGTGGCCCCGTGAATCAGCCCGTCTCAACGGATAGTGGAATGGGGTCCTAACGTCAAATACAATACAATACAATACTTCCCTCCAACCAGACAAAGTTAAATTTATCCCACATACAGTAACTTCTTTGCAAGAAGGCAGCAATATTATGCTACACACATTGTTTAGTCATTGCTGCATGAAATTGTATTCGCTTGCGAAGCACGTGTGCAAGCTTCAATTTGACGCAACGAAGCCGATAATTTGTCAAATTTAACGAAAATCTGACTTACTAGTAAAGCATGCAGCAAACGGAGCGAGAATTACTGCATTTGTGCTCGGCAACTGATAAGCATTGTTGTTTGCTGCAATAGAGAAGGATTACTTACCTGCACCTTTTTGTGGCTCTCTGTTATTTTTGTTTCTGATTCTTACAAGATTGTTGCGGATATGAATTCGAAGTCAACGCACCTGCTTATCCTGCAGCTGGTTACGAGCGCTCCGCTCGTCTGTCCGTGGTAATATGGGACAAATCGGAATATGAGCGGCCTGGCCCAACCCAGCCCGTGGCGACGCTTTTGAGAAGCTTAAATATTTGCAACCACAAGTCCGATTGACAAACTGAGAAGTCCTTGCGAGTAGCCCTATCTGTAAGACTACGTTCGTCCGAATGCTTAGCGTTCTCACTCACTCCGTCTGAATGTTAACATTTTTTTATCTGTCAGTAGATACGCCATCAATCAAATGTACCTATTATTGACTTGCGTCTTTTCACCCGATGTCCGAACTCTGAAGGTGCGTGCTTCAAACGCACCACAAGTAAAGCTGAACAAGTAGAAACGATTTGACAATAACGGCATGTCGACGACCCCAAACGCGACACAGTACGAAAAGAAACCAACAGTTTGTACCCTGTGCATTTTGCAGAGCCTCAGTCCAAAGCCAGGCACAGCTTGCAAGACCAGTAGCGGTTAACACGCTTCGACTAGCCCCGTTACGTCTCAGTATCATCATCAGAAACAAACAGCTGGAGACATTGCTACGTCCAAGCGTCACCAACAGTAGCAATAACGACATACACCACTACGTCAGAACGTCACCAACAGTAGCAATAGCGACATACACCACTACGTCAGAACGTCACCAACAGTAGCAATAGTGACATACACCACTACGTCAGAGCGTCACCAACAGTAGCAATAGCGACATACACCACTACGTCAGAGCGTACGAACGTAGGCACATAGCGACATACACCAGTCTACGCTCAGAGTCGTCACCGAAACAGTGCAAACAGTGCAAGACACACACGTCAGAAACGTCATCGGTCTGGCAGAGCAGCCGCAGCACAACCGCTTCGCCTCAGACAGTCAGCAGCATTAACCTTGTAGCCGTAGACCAGGATGGAGCTTCCCCTCGGCTTTCTGTAGCTCCCTGTGGTAAGTGTACAGCCCCTGTGTAGAAGCTCCTCTGTTATCAGCTCCTGTGTGACAGCTTCCTGTGGTAACAGCTCCCGTGTACCTGGCTCCCTGTATACAAGGCTCCTGGTACAGCTCCCTGTGTACAGCTCCCTGTGTACAGCTCCCTGTGTACAGCTCCCTGTGTACAGCTCCCTGTGTACAGCTCCCTGTGTAGAGCTCCCTGTATACAGCTCCCTGTGTACAGCTCCCTGTGTACAGCTCCCTGTATACAGCTCCCTGTGTACAGCTCCCTGTGTACAGCTCCCTGATACAGCCCCTGTCTGTAGCTCCCGTGTAACAGCTCCTGTGTACAGCTACCTGTGTACAGCTCCCCTGTGCTACAGCTCCCTGTGTACAGCTCCCTGTGTACAGCTCCCTGTGTACAGCTCCCTGTGTACAGCTCCCTGTGTACAGCTCCTGTATACATGCTCCGTGACAGCTCCTGTGTAAATACACTCCTCTGTGTACGCTCCCCTGTGTGCAGCCTCCCTGGTGTACAGCTTCCTGGAGTAATCGCTCCCTGTATACGTCAGCGTATCTGCACCTCTAGTGACGGGCTCCCTGTGTAAAGCCGCTCGCCTGCCTGGAGGTATCAAACATCCTGCTAAGTGGAGGCATCCATCGTGTATGAATCAGGGTACGCCTGCTGTAGACAACAGGAGGCTCGTCACCCTGATATAGAGGAGCTACGTATACACAAAGGGGAAAGCCTGCAATACGCATCAACAGGGACTTGAAATCACATCACACGGACATGTCACTTCCCACCTGTCGTACTTGTGAGCTCCCTTAGAAGCACAGCTTCGTACCAACAAACCTGTGCTAGAGCGAATGGTCTACACACCATGTGTAAACCAGCAGCGGCATGCTGTAACCGGATTCATAGTTTCCAACATGTATCGACCTAACACCTGTATACAGCATTGACACGCGGTACGGATAACCCAATACCAACAACAAGACACCAAGTGAGAGCTGCACTTTAGTAAAAACAAGAGCGGTCCGTAACTCGCCTGGTGTACGCAGTCTGTACAACTCAGGTGGGTAGCTGAAGCCTGACCCCCACGCTGTACACCAGCGCGTAGCTGTACCACTAGTGCTACAAGCTCGCAGCTTGTTTGACCATAACCAACAGCTAGCGGCCAGCTTGTGTTACAAGCATTACAGTGGAGCCCCTGTGATAAACCAGCAGCGGACTGCCACACACGCGAGCTGGACACAGTGGATGCTAGTACAACACAGGACGCTCTAGCACCTCAGTGGATACTGTACAAAGCCAATGGGTGTAGCACGTGCTACATCCACGGGTGAAAGGCTTGTTGTCACAAGCATAGCCGCTTGACTACCAACCTGGTGGAGATGCCATGCTACAACAAGGCGTAGCCTACAGACAACGCCGGGGAGAACTGCTATACCAAGGCCGAAGGCTGTAATCAACACAGCCTAGCTGTACTGCACGGGAGCTTGATCATCCACAGGCCGATGCGGTCAGACCCTGCCAGCGCGTAGTTAGCAACAGGGAAGGCTAGTCAACCAGCGACGAGCAACTTGCTGAGCACATAGACTCGCAAGTAGGGAAATTACCCGTTGCGACCAGCGAGGGGAAGCGATCAACACAGGCAAGATCGATACGTAGGCACAAGGAGGCTCTGGGGACGCTTACCACAGGGAGCTGTATAGGCAGGGAGTGGTACACAGGAGAAGCTGTACCAGGGAGCTGTACACAGGGAGCGGGTGGCTGAGAGCAGCAAGGAGGGGGCAGGCGAGGGGGTAAGGGGCAGTGTGCCATCACACCTCAGCGGATGCGGCCGCGTCACCCAACCAGCAACTTAGACGTACCAGGTGACGAGCGTACCCACGACACGCGCTGCGAGCTTACCTTAGTCACAACGAGCCGCGCGATGACAGACGAAATTAATAGACGTGCGAATTCACAATAAGTTTCCCAGAGGAATACAGCAGATGGCGAAAGAAACACGTAATAGCACGCAGGGGAGCCTTTTAGCACCGTTTCCGGTTATACATTTCGGGCCGCATATAAAACAGCGACAAGTGTTCTTTCAATGCGAGAATAAGTAATCTAAACAAGGCATGATATAGCAGCCAGAGTGGAAGCTTCCTACAGCTGAGGCGTTTTATCGGCTTCACCTGTGTAACGCTCGATAGCTGGTGCGAGAAGTCCTGGGTCATTGTCAGGTGTCTTGGACCAGCGTATTCATAAATCCAGTCTCACAAGTACGCTCTCTGCAAGAACTAGTTGCATACTGTAAGGAAGACGCTCATGTACGAAGGTGTGCAATTGTCCCGCTATTTCTCAAAAACTTGCGTTGAGTGCAGCTCTGTACGTTATTGGTGTCAAAGGCTATTCTGCGAGCCTCTATCACTGTTGCCGACATGACGTCTCTCCCCTAGACGCGTTATGATGCGCTGTAAATACAGCTAATATGTGCTACGTTTCCGCGGGGACGTGCCGGACGTAGCTCGTTTTTGAAGTCCCTCGGCATTAGTCATGTAGCTCGGTGTGACCGTGCTTGGGAGCTTGTCGAAGCAATGAGCCCTCCAAGGTGTCATTTCTGGGTATTATCTGTGAGTGACGGACACTCAGAACCAACTAGAGCGACAACCTGCGAGCAAAAACGCTTCGTGTGGTCACTACGCAAAGAGGTGCTGAGACTCTGTGGAATTCGTACGAAGGCTCTGCGACAAGATCAGAGTCCGAGGAGAAGGTAACAAACACCTGCGTATGGTATCACGCTTCGACGAACGGCCGTGGAAGTGATGGCTCGGTCATTCGGCGGTCCGTGCGGGCCAGCGCATGACACGGAAGATGTCAATGCAGTCTGTCGAAGCTGCGTCAGCGACTTTACCTTAGTGGTCGCTGTGCGAACAAGCAACGCAACCATCCGCAGAGATGTCCCGCCACATCGAGGTTTGATGATACGACACCTCTAAGTTCACAATATTAGATGAGTTTTTCTTTTGAATATAAGGTCAGGGTAGCGAACCTGCAGAGAATAAACAGTCGGGTGTCTTACGGACTCCGAGCTGACATAAGAAGCCGGATGTTGTATGTCGACTAACGCGAAAGTCTATCGGAGACGGAAAACCGGGGAAGTCTTACCAGTTAGGGCAAACCGCAAGCTGTACTCTGTCAATCGGACTTTAGCGGGATAGTGTCTGAGAAACGACAGGCCGCGGGGTAGGCCATGCCGATCTCGCGATCTGGTGCGGCGGCCGAGTACGCCGGCAGACCGCAGGCGCATGAGCGGCGCGTGGAGCCACGCTCGCACGACGCAGCGTTGACTCGTGGTGGAACTCGATATCGCGCCCGACAACGCTCATGCTTAGCGAGAGGAGCGGAGCGAGCACAGAGTAGGACAGAGACGCACACACCGAGTAGATGATACCCCGTCGAAAATCAGCATACACTACTATAACGTGTCTAGTGAATTGGCCAAGGAGATGAAACACTCTAAGGTATAGACTATACGTTTGGGGCCTGTCTGCGTTGCCGACAGAAGAGGAGTAAATGTGAGAGGCAAAATTCGAGAGCAACTCACGTGACTGCAGAGTGCTCAAAATCAGACACGCTTGCCGCAAGCAGGATTATCGCCACGCAGCGAAGCTACTGGACTGCAGCGAGTCGAATCACACAAAGCTGTACGCCAGTATAAGGTTGTGAAGATCGTGGCTGAACAGGCGAGTGACGAGCTGTGCACTAAGAGATGGTACATGCTGTTGCGCGTTGGGGGTATGAGTCGTGAAGTCACCACTTCGCTTGGTCAGCGCGTACCCCGATAATCGTCTTGTGACACTGAATTCACCGCCGGCTATCATAACGAGCGCACCGAGTGCCACGAGACGCAGCATGTCACTCGCTCTGTGCGCAGATGCGATCGACTCTTCAGAAAACGAGTAGAAACGGCTACGGCACGACCAAGACACCGATCCAACGTCCGCTCTAAGACCAGGAGAAGCCAGAGCCACGCTGCTTGCTAGCTACCGCGCAGACAAATCTGTGTGGACGTCCATCGCGTTTGACGATCCGTTGCAAGCCGACTGGTCTAACACGGGGCCCGTTTACCCGTGCGCACCATGCGTCTCAGCCCGCGAGGCTACAGTGGGTGTGCACATGGCTGGGCAAGCCTGCGTGGCCGCACTCGAGGAAAGCCAGTATGTCGCGCTAGGGGTCCCTGCCGGATCCACAACTTCAATGGATTCCTGACTGACCACCCGTCAGCAACCGGGCGAGAGCCGCCAGTGGAAGAGTGTGAGCAGAAACACCATCGTACCCATTAGGCCGTACCTTCGAGGCGTCGCTCCCGCCTTCCAGGTCCTGTGTACTCACTCTCGTCCCCGCACCTGCGACTAGACCGCTCGGGATGCTCTCTCACCTGAACCGTTGATACCTCAACTGTCCGTACTCTCTTGATTTTCAGACTCACGCTTCCTTCACCAACTCACTACAGAATTATCAGGCGTTATAGTCACTAGACGATCACCTCTAACGCTCCTCTAACATTGCCTGCACAAAATTGATATCCTAGTTTGTTAATATGAAATGCGAAGTATCTGTTCTGAAACCAGCAGCACAATAAACGCGAGTGTGCGGCTTCTTCGGATATTTTCTAGGTCACTTTTGTTCAGCGATGAGTAAACCCACTGGCAATAGACTCGGAATGACGGGAGGGAGCCATGCAGCGGAAAGATCAGTATAAACATACTTATGATTGTACCTGTCTAAACCAATGAGACCGGCTCAACAGATAAGACCCGTAGTCCGAACATTCTCGATTGTCTAGCGGAGAGCACTCCAGACATACGTCGAGGATCAGGACAGTGAGGCACTTAATGAGTTCTCAGGAGCAGCCGATCTAGGTCTAGTCGTGATACTGAAGCCTGGTACCTGAAGCTGCGTAAAATATCGAAGCCGACTAGATATGCTCGAGATCGCTAGACGGAACGATCTCCGACACGAGCGAGTTCGGACGAGACAGGACCGCAGAACGCAGTAGCGCCTCGAGAGAACCGGTAAGTCGGCACAGCCGTGAATCAGTAGCTCGCATCTTTGGAACAGGAAACCCGGATCGTGAGAACGTCAGGATCGGTCAGTGAGTCAGGAGCCTCCGTAGCCGAAACA
Organism: Semibalanus balanoides; assembly: GCA_014673585.1. Classification (NCBI taxonomy): domain Eukaryota; kingdom Metazoa; phylum Arthropoda; class Thecostraca; order Balanomorpha; family Balanidae; genus Semibalanus; species Semibalanus balanoides. Next base: position 27,140 of record VOPJ01013256.1, on the reverse strand, counting down.
AGAGAACCGAAGTAATGAGACTCAGCGATGGATGCTGAAAATGCTAACTGTAGCACCACCGAGGATATAGGACGTCCGTTAAGAAGGGTCACGGATGCCGGTACAGCGTATGCTCTGACGTTCGAGCCAGGACAGAAAGTTGTCCAGATAGTTAGGAAAGCACGCACAGCGAGGCCGGCGTATGTCCGGGATCGAAGGAAGACCGAGAAGTACTGGAAGAAGACTACATCCTATCATCAGTACGTGTCATTCTGATAGCGACGATGATCATGACAAATGTCTTCCGACGAACGGCGTGTGTACCGAGTCGGCAAGACGTCCGAACCAGAAAAGATGCACCGATTTTGACACAACAAACGATACCAATTGCACATTCGAGAAACTAGTATGAAGTAATTTTCCCTCAAAAATATGCCTTTTTAGTATTGGGATGATGACGTCATATGAAGATTTTTTTGGAAATAGAAAAAAACCTTCGACGCTGTAATAATTATGATAGTGTATGGCTAATGTAATAGCCACAATGTAAAACAAGTCTACTTCATCAACATTTGACTAAAAACGGGATGCACGACATCGCTTTCAAGAGCTACCCTATCATACACTAGGGCCTTAATTTTTTTGCAGACGTGTCCAAAACAAACCTCAAATTTACTTTCGATTAGAACCTCTGTGGGTGTTTTAACTTCTATAATACTTAATTTCAATGGAAATCCAACAACTTGGCCATCTTAACTCAAATCTTATGTTAATGTGAAACATTCCCTTTAACAAGGGTAATGCCTCTCCTGGACTTAACAGCCCTTTGTGTTTAATTAATTGATCTTCTAAGTCCTAGCATGGATGCTTCAAATATCTGTTATCTTGCCAAGATAAATTGGGACTGCTTGACATAATGGCAATATAAACTGTAGCTTGCTGCAATTCAATGTTTTCAACTGATTGCGAATATACGTTGTTGTTCAAAATGACTGTCTTATAGGTTGTGCAGAATTACGGAGAGTTTGCAGCCATTCTGTGAGCATTCCTATCGCACAATGCTCTTGAAGAGATCCAATGCAATGATATAGGCTCATGAAACAAACATGTCGCTAACAACTTGATATTAATTCCATCTCTTGATTTTTAAAAGTAAATATAATTTGCTGTATACCATCAAACATAATATAATACGATAAAGTTGAACAATATGTTTTTACAGAAGCAAAATTATTAAGCATATTTTGTTACTAGATGCGTAGGTATTTTGACTTTTAAAGTATCAACCAACAAACAACTAATTATAAAATACTTCAGAAGAATGTTTTTGCATGTTTGAGCCCAAAGCTCATTGACAATGTACAGTTCTGCTTTCGCTAGAAGTCGATATCTTCGCTCTTCCCGACTCTACAGTCTACATCAGTGTTTGCCATGACTCGGGTACACCCATGGGTGCCCACTCAATTATTCTGATTACCTGGGTTGGGTATGATTTTGTAGCTTTTTCATGGGTGCTGGGCGGACAATGACATGGATAAGGCATTTTTTTAGTAATGTTGCTAAACATATTTTTTTATTCTTCTTGCCAGCCATATATTTAACCAGGTAAATATGTTAATAAATGATATAGGCACTGCGTGTCGATTTGTATACTTTTGGGAGGGCCCGCCCCCAATAATTTCCAATTTTAGCATTAGGCCTATGGCGTTGCATGGTAAGAATCGAATTATAATATATAAAGTTAGCATTGGGGCTCCCCCAATCATTTTCAGAAATCGACACTTCTGGATATAGGGCACTTGAATAATAAACTTCGGCAATTATACGAGAACAAAAAATAATGGTAAGTAATAGTGGTGTGAGATTTAAAACTTTCCAAAATTATGTCTGATCCAATATGACAATGTTGACCGAAAAGTATTCGATGAGTCCGGATCCACAACAACACACAGGTGCGTGATATTAATTATAATTTATAGTATATAAGTAAATATGCAGATGCTAGGGAAATGTCAACATGTCCATTGGCAACTATGCTAGGGAAATGTCAACATGGCAACTTGTCCATTGGACAAGTTGCAGGCTACCTAACCCCCTGTTTTTATGTAATTAATTGAACGCAATTTAATTTAAACTTTTTTAAAATTTGTCAATTTAATACAAATTCCCCTGAATTATCAGGATTTTAAATAATTAAGTATATTTACGTAATTTACCATTCTGCTCTCTATTGGTCGTGACGCAATTTAGCAATAGTTCAGGCGCAATGATACCTGGATAGTTTTAGCAGTTCGGTTTACCACATTGAATTTGTAAAATAGAGGTTCAACGAATAAATTCAGCACCACGGTTAATCGCGTGGAATCAAAGCACGTGATATGGCTTATTCAAGCAGATATCGCTCTTTGAAATCATGCAACTATACTGAAAACAAACACAAAAACTAAAATTGTGGAATTCTACCTGTGACAAATCAATAATCTTAACGCAGCTCAAGGCATTTAACGATTGCTACAGCAAACGGATCTTAAGGATGATCTAGATTTCTTTCCATACAGGCTCTGACCCCGGCAGACGCTATTCAAAGACAGCCATTGAGGGCACGATCGCATTTTTGCAAGTGTTTTCTGGGCAGTTTTCAGTGAGGCAGCATCTGGATTTGAGCCCACTTAACAGCTTCCTGTGAGTAACTTAAACGAGTAATAGATGTTTAAGGGAAGAATCTTCCAGACCAAGGAAGCAACTAAAGACAGCCGTGGGAACTGGCAGCGCGGCCATCCTTGCCGGCAGTAAGCCGTAAGCAGCTTGGTGAGTTGAGGATGGAGGGCAGAGCTGTGCTCAGCCGAAAACGGAGCCTATGCTCGAACATGTGCTCTAGAGGATATTAAGATGACGCTTTGTGTTGTGAAACTTACACAGCATAAATCTCATAATTTCTGAGTAGTTTGTGTGAACAGAAAAGTCATAGGAAAGCGTTTAACCATTTATATTTGCCACGGGAAATTTTGGAAATAACCATTCCTTTTCCATAGGATGCGCAAATATTATTGCTAAATGACGTCACCACATTCAAGTGCTTTATAAATTAATAAACTGTTACATGCAAATATCTCTCTGAATATTTGTATGTATGCAAAATGATGTGTATCACGTTGATCAGCAAATTTTTATTATTATTTTACACACATTCACCAAACACCTGCAACTTGTCCATTATATGAGAACAAAAAATAATGGTAAGTAATAGTGGTGTGAGATTTCAAACTTTCCAAAATTATGTCTGATCCAATATGACAATGTTGACCGAAAAGTGTTCGATGAGTCCGACTCCACAACAACACACAGGTGCGTGATATTAATTCTCATTTATAGTATATAACTCAATATGCAGATGCTAGGGAAATTATTGTAAATTTTGTGAAAATGGTTATATGCTTATTCTGAATGGGCCGGACCGGCCATGGACCTCAATATTAGGTATATATTTGACTGGGCCTGTTCTGAGCCTGGACTTGTTGCTCATGGGCCTGGGTTCGGCTGGGGGTTGGTGGGCCCATGACGAGCTATGCTCTGCAGTCTGCACTAAGCCGAGACTCTGCTACAGCAAACCTCTTATGACTTATCCGATTTATTTTGGGCTTTACCTTTCTGACTTTCACCCTTAGACAGATTTTAAGTTGTTCCCCTGATCGCTTATTTCCCCTGTTTACCACCTTTTGTCCTCCGGTCTCACCGTTTTTGACTTGTCCTCGTACGTTCGGAGGAAGCGGCCGCTGGTGGTCAGTTAAAGTCTCTGTCGATGCTAGGTATTTTCGCGACAAAATATATGCGTCTTTGTTTTCACTGGTGCGTTTGACTGTTGGTTGGATGGCCGAATTATTTGTGTTGTATTATTATTATTATTATTATTATTATTATTATTATTATTATTATTATTATTATTATTATTATTATTATTATTATTATAATTATTGTTATTATTATTATTATTATTATTATTATTATTATTATTATTATTATTATTGTCTTAAGTGAGTGCAAATCAAACATGCGAGAGAGTTTTGTCATTCCACAACATCATAACACAACTTCCACAACACAACAACGGATTCCTCAAATATTATTCAAATACCTACATATATACATATCTGGTAAATACTTACTTCTGTACTGGTATATAGGCATACACTAGCTGACTCAAATATGATCAAAAGGACTGCGAGCTACTGAACATGATGCCAGCCTCCATTCCCTGCATCTCTCTGCATCTCTGCAGTGCTCTCCTGCGCACTTCAAACCCACCTCAGCATGGCACGATCACGGCTTCCCCGCCCTCTCTCACACGGACCACATCAGATACCGAAGCCTCTCTCACATGGATCACGTCAGATCAAAGCTCGGCAGCGGAAGCTCGGTGTCGGCGGCGCCAGCCAGCAGCCTCCGCGGCAGCTACCTGGGCAGCTCCTGCCAATCGGCCAAAGGTCAGCCCGCACAGCCAGGCTCTGATCCCAGCCAGCGAGCAGGCAGGACGGCTGGCCTGCCCAGTGGAAATAGCCAGCCGCCACTGACGCCGGCATGCCTCTAGAAATAGCGGGATCGCGTGCATGGTGCGTATTGCTGTGCATTGCTGTTTGCGGAACCAAGGCCAGCGAGGTTCCTCAGACCGAGACAAGAGGTGCCTCAGACGGAGACAAGTGAGGCGCTCTAACTGGGATCGGCTAACTACCCCCGGGCGGACTGCCGAACACTTGTCTCCGGGTCAGATAGTCGGTCTGTTTTTGTGGCCGGCAGCGGTGCCCGTTTAGCCGGCTGTTCTGTGTTTGCTCAGCTTTACGCCCTCAGCCGACTTCGAGTGATACGCATCTCATATGTCACAGGTGTCGGCTGCCGCTACACGTGGACGATCTATTTGTCTGAATATTCAGTCAATTATGGCATAAGACACGATAAAGCATCGGCACGGAATGTGTGTATAATTTCATATCGTAACCTAAAGGTGCTGCTGGAGTATATGATGGCGATACTCGTCTACCTAGGAGTTAGCTTTCCCGTGCCGTATGCCCCATCTGTTTGTATGTCTGTTTGTACAACAACTGCGCTATTATTGGGTCTGCTTCAATATTCTGCCTTGATCAGCTTTCTTCCTCCCGGTAAAACACATTGCGGATATTTGTATGTTGATTCTAAGTGGTTGAACATTGGTCATATTACCATGGGCGCAATTTCCTATTCAAATGGTGAGGTTACTGTCCCAACAACTATCAGTTTGACCCATTCAACTTAGTTTTTGTCCAACCAACTTTTGCCAGATTTGAAGGTTTCCTGGCGTTAATATGGTCATTTTCCCCCTAAACCATTCAAAACAGCCGGTCAAAATTGCATTTTGCACACCAACTTTTCCGGAAGGGCTTCATCCAGCCACGCAGCCAGTATTTTTATGTGCGGGGGGGGAGTAGGTCGGTCGGGTAAAACCAAATTTTGCTCCTCAGCCATATGTTATTGACCGCGGGGGGTCATCAGAGAATCCTAGTCCATCCAGTGTAAATCGATTTTTATCAAGGTGGGCATGACCCCGTGCCCCCTTCCTCTCCCTTGGTTACGTCCCTGGCTCCATCTATGCTTGCTACTGTACAGTCAGTGTGCACGGCTTTTATGTTGTTTGGCTATCATTCTGCTTTACTTCAGGACGATACTGATACGGTAGAATGCTAACGGCAAACAAGGTGTTGTTTTGCGCAGCATGACCATCTAAGTTTGCTTTGTCACCTAACAAGGAAGAGCCAGTGTTTCACTGACACTGACTCGAGCTATAATAACTGCCATTATTCCGCACCTCAATCGTATTTTGCATGCTGCAGAGATAAGACGTGGGTCTAACGAATGGCCATCACAACCGGACCACAGCCCTGCTGTCGAATCACGACCTAGCACAGCCCTGCTGTCGAATCACGACCTAGCACAGCCCTGCTGTCGAATCACGACCTAGCACAGCCATCTTACCAGCCGTCTCCAGCCGTCTCCAGATCTGTCTCCAGCTGTCTCCAGCCGTCTCCAGCCGTCTATAGCCGTCTCCAGATCTGTCTCCAGCTGTCTCCAGCCGTCTCCAGCCGTCTACAGCCGTCTCCAGATCTGTCTCCAGCTGTCTCCAGCCGTCTCCAGATCTGTCTCCAGCCGTCTCCAGCCGTCTACAGCCGTCTCCAGATCTGTCTCCAGCTGTCTCCAGCCGTCTCCAGCCGTCTACAGCCGTCTCCAGCCGTCTCCAGCCTGTCTCCAGCCGTCTCCAGCCGTCTCCAGCCGTCTCCAGCCGTCCAGCCAGTCCAGTCGTCCAGCCAGTGCAGCATCCAGCAGGACGTGAGGACCGCGGTGACTCAGCTCAGCGAAACTCGAGCCGCGCTGTCTCCCGGAGAGCGTCAGGAACGCCGCGGCCATCTGGTGCGGAGCGGTGATGAGATCCCCAGCTCCGCTGCTGTCCGCTGCTTCTCGGCTCTGTCTGGGACGCCGCGTCCCACTGGGAAGTCACAGGGCCGCCGCCCAGTGACGGCAGCCACATTGCACATGACTGCTACATAGCCGCCACTGTGGTCCGGGAACCATGGCCGTCACAGGGCCGCCACTGCACTGTGGTCCGGGAACCAGGGCCGTCACAGGGCTGCTACATAGCCGCCACTGTGGTCCGGGAACCATGGCCGGCATATGACTGCTACATAGCCGCCACTGTGGTCCGGGAACCATGGCCGGCACATGACTGCTACATAGCCGCCACTGTGGTCCGGGTACCATGGCCGGCACAGGGCCGCCATAGTCGCTACACTGTGGTCCGGGAACCATGGCCGTCACAGGGCCGCCATAGTCGCTACACTGCCATCGCTGCTCTGCCCTGCTCTGCCCTGCTCTGCCCTGCTCTGCCCTGCTCTGCCCTGCTCTGCCCTGCTGCAGGACGCTGTTACTGTCACAGGGCTGGCTCACAGTCGACACGGAGGCAGTCACAGCTGCCACTGAGAGACACGGACGCAGTCACAGCTGCCACTGAGAAACTGAGACATGGAGGCAGTCACAGGACTGCTACACAGTCGCCGCCCGGACATCGTGACTGTTATATAGGCATTACAGCATCTGCAACTGCAGGCTTCCCTGACTTCGCGGCCGCAACACAACCATCATTCGGAACCGCGGCCGTGACAGCCTCCATACAGCTGTCCCAGCCTCCATACAGCCATGGCAGAGACATGGCGGAGGCACGGCCGGCCCTGGGACAGTCTAAAGGCGCTCAGACCAGGCCTCAGAGGCTCAGGAGGGTCGTCTACTGCAGGCCAGCGGAAGGCGTCGGATGCTGCTGCGCGTGACCTTAATCGACCAGTCTGAAAACATTGGAGATAATCCAACGATGCACTTAGCATATTCTACTGCAGTAAGCTCCAACAATTGCGCGTCGCTGTCGTGGACTGTGGTCGATATTATTAAAATTATTAACGTTATTGTAATACTGCATATTAGATGCAATCCAACATCCTCTTCAGACATTCCAACCATATAAAAAAAAATGGAGGCGTTTTATAGTAGTCGACTCTTTCTCAAATAATGTAGCTAAATGAATGACTAAACAGAGAGCATCCACGTTGCACATTGGATATATTCTTCTCACAAAGACAGCTTCACACCGAACAATGAGAGCATGCAGGCTTCAATGGTCGCGGAGACCGGAAGCGCGACTTGAGTTGCCTTGCGCACAGCGCACGTGATTCCACTGTGGGTTCTTTATGCTTGACTGATATCGATGGACGTGCTTGATAAACATTCCCTCGTGAAAGAGATAAGAACAGTGAATCCGTTCTGGCTTCTGTCTGTTGAAATGAGCGACTCTGCATTGACTGACATCAGCTGGGCAGCACGTCCTGGGAGATGAACTAACAAGCGTTCTGCTGTTATATGCTTCCGCTTCGATATTGCCGTAATGTACACCAAGGGCGGACCCAGCCATGGGTTTCAGGGCAAGGCCAAATCCAGTTGGCATATTTCCAGAAAGTTGTTGAGTGGAGGTGGAAGTAGCAAACCATCAGCCGTCAGCGAAAAGTTGTTGACCGGGGGGGAGGCAGGGTGTTGGTTTTATCAAAATGATTGTGGGTGCTCAAATAGTTGAGGCGCCCATTATACAAGGGGCGGATCCAGCCGGCCGTCTGGGGGGGAGCCCAAACCGGTTTGAGCGACCTTACCTACCCCAATTTAGATTTCTTCCCGGTTTGGGCCACTTTTGGCAACCTCACCTGTTTTCTAATGTATTTTTTCTACTTTAGGGGATATCACAAAATATTCAGCTTGCAGTTTAGTTGTTCCACATTGCCTTACACTGAGCAAACTATGTCAACTGTCAGCTTACCCAGGGCGTTCATCGAGATTTTTTAGTGGGAGATCGGCTAAAATTGACGGGACAAAATTTACCTAATTTTTTATGCTTTATTCAATTATTTGCGCATTTGTAATTTTGATTTTCATGTAATTAGTTACTTATTTTAGCGCCGCGAAACGGCGCGATTTTTTACGCTTCTGCCTAATAAAACTCAAGAAAAAATAGGACGGTTAGGCCTTTAATAATAAGAACTAACCACGCCATTAATTTCAATTCACCGTTTACAACGAACCGAAGACGACAGGAAGCTTCGTTACGGACGATGGTCACAATGTGTCGCCGACGAAGCGGCTTGTACAATTGGTAAATTATAGATGTGGATACTTTTTTTTAAATACGGGAACCCAGACGTGAGTGGAGCCAAGCCTCAGGTGCCCTATTTCTGGTTGCACATCTCGGTATGATAAACAAATTAAATAAGGTAGATTTTTCAGTATACTATTTCTTCGGGAATAGTAAATCACGATTACCGTGGCAGTCAGCGCTCAACGTACTATTGATTTATAGATGGTCCCTGCGGATCTGGAGGAGCCTGGGGAGAGATAACTCCGGGAGATGGTCCTGGCCTGGTCTCACTTTTAGCTCTTCGGTCGAGCAAGCTGGGCACCATCAGAGCAGCTTCCCGGTGCCGATGTCCACGTCTTTGTGTACACGTCGCCTTTTTCGCAACTCAGCGGACTATAGCTAAACATGTAGCCCGCTTGAAGCTTTGTTTTATGAAGGAGTAGGCCCTGGTCGCTCAATTACGCAATAAGAGCTTCTGCAAGAAAATTTGATGTAATTTATTTTCCCATTCTCCAATTTTATAGAATTGCGAAACTTGTGGTCATTGCCGCGAAGGCGTTAAACGACATTTTCCACTTTTGGCTGTGGATAGCTGGATTGACTGCTGCAAGGCAATTTACGAAATTTGCATTAACTATTGAGAAACTTGTGTCATGCCGCGAAGCGTCGCGAAATTTTGACTTTTTGCGGTGGATAGCTGAATTTGGAATGCTGCAAAATCAATGTTTACGGCAAATTTTAAATTTTTCTCCCTCGTTTGGAGAGGGCCAAAACATAGTTTGCCCTTCCTTGAACGATCTGGGGGGGGGGGCGTTTTCCCCCTGGATCCGCTCTTGCCTATATGGCTTAAAAAAAAATGAGCAGGGGGAGGCGGTAAATAATTATTAGTGATTTGGTCGTAAAAATTATTTTTTGTGATGTGCATTGTGCATCATCGTCGCTGCAAATTATATTTTTAGTGAAGATAACCCAGTCACTGGCGGATCCAGAACGTAAGCTGCAGGCGATTTGGATGGGGCTAAATTTCCAAAAAAATTAAACGAATTAGGAAACTGGTAGGATTTAGCTTCTTTGTACCTTATTGAACGATTTTAAAACAAACGTTTCCTTGTGAAAGTTTATCATATTTCCTTCTACATTGGAATATGTTTCAATTTTGACAATTTTTGGGGCGATTTGGGGGAAATAAAGGGCCCCTTCGCCCCTGGATCCGCTAGAGGGACCTCAGTCCTAAACAACCTTTGCGTTGGGGGTCCCTTTGGATTTGCTTTGTCCTCCCCTCCCAAAATAAAAATCCAGCCGCCACTGGTTCGTACCACCCCTGGAAGTTACAAACCATACCCAAAGGCGCGGATGCCAGGGGGGCGCTAGAGCGCCCTCCCACACTGAGCTTGGTCGCGCCTGGAGGACTCAACTTTTTGTTATGTGGCGTTCCCCTTGACCAAAATCCTGGATCCGCGTCCTGTTCCAAAAACCACGAACAACATAAATTTACTCTACCGTTTCTGTGAAAGAACATTTCTTTATTTAGCTGTCTCTGTCTTTTCATTTTTCATCGATACGGTCACTTGATCAGCGATAAAACCGACCGAAGTCTCAGTAACGGAGCTAATTCTATCACATTTCAATAACCACCAGTTGCAGATCTAGGGGGTGCTAGGGCGCACCCCCCCTCCCTGAGCCGGGTCGCGTGGACGCGCCCGGAGGACGCAACTTTTTGTATGTGGCGCTCCCCCTTGACCGTAATCCTGGATCCGCGCCTGACCACCAGCGTGAGATAAAATTAAACAAAATAATTGCCTCTCAGGTCACGGGCCACTTTGTTTCGGCAGATTTGTTAGGGTGCCACCGAAACGTTTTTTACCAGCCCTGCAGACTGACATTGTCTTTTATAAAAAGACAAAAAAAAAAAAAAAAAAATCGGCCCTTACGGGAGCCGTATGCGAGGGTTAAAACTTTCTCGCAATTAGTCCAGCGAGAAAACGGCTACTACAAAACATTTTAAAAACATTTTAACAATGTTGTAACATTTCACGCAAATAAACCATCGTGAAAACGGGCCTATATTGAATATCCTAATTGTAGACATCTCTTAGTGCCTAACAATATATTTTGAATGATTTATATTTTTATTATTAATTATTCATTATTATTATTATTATTATATTTTATTCATATATTTTATTATTTTATTAATATTATTATTATTATTATTTATATATTATTATTATTATTATATTTTATTATTATTATTATATTATTATTATTATTATTATATTATTATTATTATTATTATTATATTATTATTATTATTATTATTATCATTATGCATTATTAGTGCTCTTTACATAGAACCTCCACTTACCAGTTAGGTTACTATTTTCATACCATAGCATGCTTTGCGAGGATTTATTTTCAATGAATGTTCAATGCTATTAGCAAGAGCTAATATATGTTCGTTGTGTTGGCTGTTGACTCATTTTTATGTAAGAGTCTTACATAAGTTATGATCTTATATTTAAATATCAAATCATGAAATGAATCAGTATAAGATGGGATATTGGTCTTAATATGTTATTGCTGGATGCTCAGGTTTTATTATCCAAAAATTAGTGAAAATTATTTGTATATTTTTAAACATACCGTTGATCTATTATTGTGGGGTGTCAGAGGGTATTGTGGATGCTCAACTTTGTGGGTGCTCAACTCAACTTTCAACTTTGGGTGCTCAGGCACCCACAAAGAGATTAGGAAACACACCCCTGGGGAGGTAGCAGACCGTCAGCCGTCAGCGAGAAATTTGTTGACCGGGGTGGTTGGAACTTCACGTATTGGGCGCAGGGGCGTCGTTGATAATTTTTAAGTTAATATTTCCTGCTGAAATGACAAAAAATACTCCCATTCTTATGCGTGTGACCTTTGCAGCATTTTTAATGTTAGCTTTTATTTTTTGGGAAAGATTCAATCACGATTCATTTTGAAACACAAATGATTCACTAACCGTTTGATTTATGGATTTCAAAATTATATTTTTTCCGATTCAAAGAATCAAAACATATTTTGGCCCATTCACGTTTAGTTCAGCATTGAAACAACATTGGACAATCTTTTGATTCCATCAGCTTTGTTTATGTGGGGCTTGATTCAATCGCTATTCATGAATCAAAACATCCGGTGATAAATCAAACATGTTTTGTATCCAAGAGATTTTGATTGAACGAAGGAGCGCCTCCTGTAAGTGGCGAAACGTTGGGGATGAGATGGAATAAGTAAATATATACAAAATGCGCTGTGAGTCGACGCAATGTGCTTCGTGTTGACAAATGTGTTGTATCTTTATAAAAAAAATAGCACCGTGCTGATTTGTATAAATGTTATTATTACATTAATTATTATTATCATAACTAGCAATTATTATAATCAAGTCGCCAAGACGTGATAAAACTTATTTTCAAGGTATTTGGCCATAAGAGCGCGAAAAATGGGAGTGAGTCAACCTGGCTTTTTGTCGGTGTCAGCCTCGAACTTTTTCACCTCTGAGACTAGCTTAACATGTAGCCCGCGCCGCTTGAAAATTAATGTGCTGTGAAGGGATTGGGCCCTGTCTGTGGCCGACAATCGCCGCCAAGGAGAGCCTCTGCAAGACATTTAATGTAATTCATTTGAATCATTTTCCAAATTAACCCGCGAGTTACTGGGGGGGGGGGCTATTTATAGCTCCCCTCCCGTTATTCTGCAATATCTCCTAAGACAACATCGGCAATGTCACCAAACTTTCAGTACCTCGTTCCAAATCAATTTTACACATCCTGCCAGATGTAAAAAGATGAGGCTATGATAGGTCAACCGGAAATGACGTCAGAAAGACGTCATGTTCTGCGTTTTTGGTTGAAAAATTTGAACTTGCGGGAAACGCTGTCAAAAGTACAGTTTTGACGATAATCTCAATTTGCATACACCAAAAGACAGGTAATAAGTTTGGCTATCCAACTGCTATCTCGGATTTGTGACATTTGCTGAAATTCAAAATTTTGAGAAATCCAAAAACATTTTTTTTTTAATACAAAAGTTCGAATTTTCAAAAAACGGAATATATGTGATTGAGATGATCCCAATGCATGTGTGTAGCAAGTTTGAAGTCAATATCTTCGAAAATGACTGAGCTACAACCATTAAAAGACAAAATTAGACCACCTTTACTGTATATTGTATAACAATGGGTAAAAATTGCATTTCCTTTTTTTCAATTTGTATGAAAAATAGCATGTTATAAAGTCATTTTTCGCGTTCTAATCGATAAATGAACCCTTAAACATGTGTTTAAACTCCTAATTACTGTAATCTTCAGTTTGACCTCGTGACCTCGGATGACCTTGACCTGACCCAAGGTCAAAATTAGCATAGAATGGTAATTAGAAGTGTCAGATGCACGAATCATACCGATTTACCAACTTATTGTGCGTTTAATATCGCACTTTTGCGCGACAATGCCGACCACCGGACATTGATGGCACTTTTTTTTTACGTGACCTGTGACGTCATCCGTGACCCTGAGGATAACAATATTATGTTTCCCTCAATAAATTTGATAGGGCTATCGAATGCAGTTCTAATTGTTAAGATCAGTCCAGTAGTTTCGGAGATCAGAGGGGGGCTATAAATAGCCCCCCCCCCAGTATTAGTCGCGTTACATAATATACCCCAGTAACGCGCGGGTTAATATAAGCAATTGGGAAACTTGTGTCATAACGCGAAGCGTAACGAAATTGTCCATTTTTGGCTGTGGATAGCTATATTTTGAGTGCTTGAAAGGCAATTCAACGATAATTTGTTCAAAACAATTGGGAAACTTGTGTTATGCCGCGAAGCGGCGCTTTTTTATCTGTTGAAAGATGAATTTTGACTGCTGAAAAGCCTCAGAGGCAATTTACGATAAATTGTTAACATTTCCCCCCATTTGAGAGGGGAGGGGGGCAAAACATAGTTTGGACCCCCTTGAACGGTCTTGGGGGCATGACCCTTTTGCCCCCCCCCCATATCTGCCTTTGATATACACGGGTATCTGTCGGCAATTTGCGTGTGCGCCTTATCAGTGTATGCGTCTTACGTTCTTTTAAGTCTTCCGGAAATTTTTAACCGCACAAAAAATAAATCATACGTTCCAGGAAACAATTACATTTGTGGTTTTCGTGGGTAGTTGGAATCCAATATGTGCTCAAATCATTAGCCGTCGCTCTGATTAGAAACAATCACATCCTGGCGATTGTGTGTTGTCACAAGCTATACCAGAGGCAGCCCTGATGATGATTATTGGGGCTTTCAGTCGCTCTGACGGCTAAGGTCATGTGGTGCTCGAAAGGCAGCTGCTCTGTTTTCCAACTGGTCCGGCTAGTTGTCAGTATCTTGCTCAGATACCTCAGCGGAAGCCGAGACATATCAGCATAAACAGATCGTTAACCAGCTGCCTGTGCACGCTCGTGATTACGCGATCTGCATACATTTCATGCTCATCCGGCTAGTCAGCGGCGCAGGTTCTGTGAGTCACTGTCTCACCTGACATCAGTAACGGTCGGGTGACTCGGTGACTCAGCGACTCGATGGCTCTATAAGCTTAATGCCTCGGTAACTCAGTGACCCAGTATTGCAGTTACTCGGTGTCTTAGATACTAGAGTCTCACCGACTCGGTAACGTACACAGGGACTCAGTGACTCAGCGACTCAGTGACTCAGTAACTCTGTAACTCAGTCACTGTGTGACTCGGTGACTCGGTGAGTTAGAGACTCAGCGACTCACATCATCAGTAGTGATCTGCGTCTGACCAGAGCCCAGCTGACTGCCGACGAAAGGCGCGAGGAGGACAGACAATGTCCGCTCGCTATGCGCGATCACGCTCCCGCTGTTGAGCCGGCGGGAGAGTCAACAGCAGTCACTGCTCGGTCCTGTTTGCAGTGTGCGCGCTAGGCGCCAAATTCCGCACGCGAATGGCGGGAACGGGTGGGAGCGAGCGCAGGAATCTGAAGCGGCTGCTCGGCGGGTTTGCTGGAAATGTTTGTTCAGGGTCATACACATTGGACGGACGGTAACGGGCTGAGCAACGGTGACAGGGAGAGAAAGGGAAGATAGAAAGAGGAAAAGAAAGAAGGAAGGAAGAAAAAGGGAAAGAAGGAAATACGGAAAAAGGAAAGAAACTAAGAAGGAAAGGGGTAAGAGAGAGAGAGATAAAGAGAGAGATAAAGAGAGAGAGAGAGAGAGGAGAGAGAAGAGAGAGAGAGAGAGAGAGAGAGAGAGAGAGAAGAGAGAGAGAGAGAGAGAGAGAGAGAGAGAGCGAGAGCGAGAGCGAGAGCGAGAGCGAGAGCGAGAGCGAGAGCGAGAGCGAAGCGAGAGCGAGAGCGAGAGCGAGAGCGATAAAAAGAAAAGAAAAGAAAGAAGGAAAAAAAAAAAAAAGAGCGAGGAGAGCGAGAGCGAGAGCGAGAGCGAGAGCGAGAGGAGAGCGAGAGCGAGAGCGAGAGCGAGAGCGAGAGCCGAGAGGGCGAGAGCGAGAGCGAGAGCGAGAGCCGGAGCGAGAGCGAGAGGCGAGAAGCGAGAGCGAGAGCGAGAGCGAGAGCGAGAGCGAGAGCGAGAGCGAGAGTGAGAGTGAGAGCGAGAGCGAGAGAGCGTGACATAGGCTGCAAACGTTCGCGGTTGTCCGCGACGCCTCCTGGTTGTCCCGTGCGCCGAAAAAAAGCAACACCGCTTGGTGAATCGACTGAGATGATCCTAGTAAAAAACGACAATTCTTGAGGAAAAAATAGGGGGCGTCCCAACCCAGCCTCCAATTATAATCGATTGTGTCTGCAAAATCCTGACACACAACCCAAAATTTATTCGTCGGATATGCGTTGAAATGGGTTATTCAATCGAATTATGGCTGTAGGGCCGAGGGAACCTGGGGGGGGGGGGGGTGAGGGCTACCAACAGAAGAGACAAAGAGCTAAAACTTTACGAAGAATGAAATATTGCTTCGCCGATTATTCCCCTGGTCTCGTCAATGTGATGAATATTCAGGGTTTGGTACTGTATGTCTAGAAGCCTCCCAAAATTTTCAGAAGCTTATTTTCACACGATCACCGTGTGAAACCGAGGTATATATGTCAAGAAACCTGAGTGCTGTTCACGGGTGCCTGCGGTCGCGCGGTCGCTCGGCGCAGCCGCAGAGATTAGGCTCCGCCCAACTACTCCAATACTCACCACGAGAGTGCGCGCCATGAACACAGCTGCGGGCTCTCGGCGGCCGCGACTGGCGGTCGCTGCGGCTGACTTTTCCCGCCGCAGGAATCGCTGGCGGCCGCAAGCCGTGTACGTCATACTTACGCACCCATCCCCACCGTCCGTCTCCGCCCACGCCTGCTGGCCGCAGCGGCCGCAGCGACCGTCAGCAGATTGCGCACCCGTGAAACAGGGCCCTGATGTACGGCAAGAAGGGAGAACCCAGAGTTGCAAAAAACTTTTCTGGCTGCGAAATCTCCAAAAATTATCAAACGATAAAACAAGTTCATCGGGGTTCGCTTCTTATTGATAATGGGTGAAATAATAATTATTTTTATTTCGTTAAGGTTATTGGCTTTAAGTAACTTTTAAAGTGCTAAGGTGATTTTTTTTTCTAACTTCAGGCGGTTTGTGGGCTTTGGCCTTTTGACTCTCTTGGATCAGCCATTGACCAGAAGACATTAAGGGAGCTGAATGCATCTTTTGGGTGTCAAACACACAATATGGAGGCGCCGAGGGTCACCCCAAGCACTGGCGGATCCAGAAAGTGTGATTTTGACAGTTAGGGGGGGGGCAAATCCCAAAAATTATCACATAATTCTGAAAACTCATCGGATTTCGCTTGCTTTTGTATCAATAACTGATTTAAAACAAACTTTCTCTAGTAAAAGTTGCTAGTTTTAACGAAAAACTAGGAAAATGTTCAAATTTGCGCCGATTTTGGGTGGTTGGGGGGTCAATGGCCCCTTGCCCCCTCTCCACCCTGGATACGCCTCCTGAACCCCAAGCGTATATAAATCGACACCCGTGCTTTCCGCCAATTTTCGAACCGACCGCGACAAGGGGCGATATCCCGTACTCAAGATCTCAAAGCTAACCCTAGGTAGCTGTAAACGGCGTAATTGTTGGTTTAAAAGTTGAAAACATGCTTCAGTAACGCTTTTATATACTTAACGACCGTATAATCGTATGTTACCCACCAAATTTTGCTCCACTAGGGGGTTAAATTTGGTCATTAAGGAGGGAGTCACTTTGGGGGGCATTTGCTCCCCCCATTAACATGCTATCCGTGGCTATGCAGTACAGTAAAAAAAGTCAGGTGACTGAAGGAATTTTGCTTGCCTTAGGCTATTAATGTATCATATATAATATTATTGTGCCCGCTCGTGTCGAATTAATTCAGTTTTACTGCGTGGGCAAATCAGTTCCACTGGGGGGGGGGCAATTGCCTTCACTGGGGGGGGGGCAATTGCCCCCCAGTTAACATGTTATCCGAGGCCCTGCAAAGCGTGGGATCACCTCAGGGATGTAGGAACGTCACGAGCAGGGGCGCAGGCAGGGGGCAAAAGGGGCACGTGCCCCTCCCATGGGACCGACTTTTTAACTAAAAAATTATCGGCGACGTTCCTTTTTGCGACTTTTTGGGGGCCCTGCAAAATATAGTGGCCTAAATCCGGGGAGATTTTGATTTTCGCGCTATTTTTTCGTTTGGCCCTTTGCTGAGGGGGCCCCTGGGGATGCCGTGCCCCCCCCTTGTCGAAGGTCTGGCTGCGCCCCTGGCTCACGAGGAAGTGTCGAGATGTGTCGGGTGACATGGCCTGGTTGGCCCCCTGGATCCGCTAGTGGAGAAACCCAACCTTCATACCAGACTTCTTTGCAGATTTGTTTTCTGTTTGTTTTGGTGTACCGTTTGGACTCTCAAATTTTCTTCACTTAAAAAATACATATTTTGATTTAAAAAATGTCATTAAGTGGGGTGTTGCACCGCCCTCCTCCCTCCCTGCTACTATCATATCATACGAGTAGATCGTAACATCCCTGTGTCATTTCCACACGAAAAGGTAACTCCTTCCGTCGCTTCTGCGTTATGTTCGGCCCATGCAAAGTCATTCAGGAAAACATCGATCCAAATGTTGCATTTGATTTTCTGTTTTGTCGTCGAGCCACTCCATCTGCCGTCTGTAGGTACCTAGTGTTCGTCTAATTCTCACTGAATGCCTCCCTCGGATCATATTTCACATTGTATGTGTGTGTAACACTCCTTCTCACGTCAACAGGCGTGTAGCACAGTTTTGCTAACACGGGCGGCGCACGGTAACACGGGCGGCGCCGGCGGCGCACATGCGTCTCGGATGCGAGCAAACGAGACCGGCCACGTGCAAATAAACACGTGCAGCCGGTGCCTGTTCCGGGCCGCAGCGAGACAGCTCACGGCGGCGTCACCTGGCGTTCCGGTCGTCAGCGGCGACACCGGCTGGTGGCGTAGCCCGGCAACATCTCAAGGCACAGGTCTCAAAATATATTCCTAGTGCGTTTGAAGCCGTAGCGACGCCCCTGTTTATAACGGCCGGACCCACGCGGCGCGCCGTCATGTTCCATTGTGCCATGCCGCCCTGTCCCGCTCCGCCTCGCGCTGCACAGCGTGTCTCCTCCCATCGCCTTCCTCGTAATACGCTGCGAACCTCCTGCTCTCGTCTTCTCTCCCAGGCTCGATGCGGGATTATGTGACGCAATGCGGCGCAAATGGGCGCTACAGCTGCTGCGGCGCGCTCCACCGTCGCGTTGTCGGCGTCGGCTGCGACGCGTACTCTCTGCCGACGCATAAAACCGTCAGAAACGCCACCACGAGTCGAGAGCGGCAAAAGGAGCAGCTTACACGCCGCGATTGACAGCTAAATGGCATTGCAGGGTTTGTTGCAGCTCGTCGTCGGCGGCTGGCCGTTTACCGAGCTGTAGGGGCCGGTCGGAGCCGAGGGCGAGGCGAGTCAGCCTGTCGCCTTTTTGCGGCCGCCGACGCTGGGCCAGATGCGCCACTAAATCCCAGACGATGTAAACGCGCTTTTTTGATCCGCGCCCAATTAATCCTTTGTCAAGCCATCCGTCGGCTGGGCCTGTTTCGCGCGCAAATCTCGCGCGCCAAAAAAGCGCGCGCCGCGGCGGGATGGCGCACCGGCGATGACAGCAACAATGCCTCGGTGGCGACTGACGACCTCCGCCGGAGCGGTGGGGCGGGGCAGGACAGGGAGAGAGAGAGACGGGGCAGGGGAGGGGCGTCGGCACCCGAACGACTGAACCAAGCGGAACTGGCGAAATCGACGAAAGATTGCTTTACAATTGTAGAACCGTTTTAATTTGTGCCGCGACAAATGTATTAAAGCTTCTGAAAACGGAAGGTTGAAGGATTTTCTTATAGTTTAAAACTCCATCTTTGATTTGTTGTGAAACTTTCATTTCCCCAATCGTCTAGCAAGCTCTTGCAGGCTTTTCACACCTAGAGCCGGTGATGTGACATCGCGCCCCACCTCCATTAGGCCGAGCCGCACGAGAACAGACAGCGGGGAGGCCGCCATCGGTATACACCAGGCTGAACAACGCTCCCAACGAGCTGCAACCTGCTGCGCTGCGCTATGAGGGGTCGTGTTCCGGACCTGGCTGGCTCGCTAGCGGCATGTGGTGCCTGTGTCGGCGCCGCGGTACCAGCCGGAGCGACTCCAGCCCGTCAGAGCGGCTGGGCTGTGCGGGGGACCAACCATGCCGCCGTGCCACCCTGCTCCAGTCCAGATGTCCGCTGTCTCAGCGTCGTGGCAGCCTTCTCTGCCTGCTGCTCTCTGATCTCCACACAGAGCCCTGCTGGCAGAACGCTCCTCTCTCTCTGCCTTTGTCTCGGCCGGGGTCACAGTGTATGAGAGGGGGAGCTTAGCCGACGTCACTCACAGATCTCAGGAGAGTCCGAAAGCCTCTGGAATTTCCAGTGAGCGCTCCTGCCATCAGGGAGACCGCAGCCTCCGGCCGGTAGCCGCATGGTGTCGGTCGCCCCTCGCGACTCCCCGGATCTCTCTCTGCTCATCTCTGTCGCCTCTGCGGTCTGCCCGGCTCCCAGCTGCTCTGTTACGCTCCCTGACAGCGTCTCTAACCGTTCCCACCCCCTCCCGTCCCGACCTCTCCCCGTGCCCGTGCCGTGCAGAGCAGTGGTGGCCTGCAGGGAAGCTCGGCCGGGGCCGGGCCGGGGCCGGGCCGGGGCCACGGCCAGCGGTGCAGCGGCCGCACCGGCGGCCGGCCCGCGGCTGGCCCGTCGCCAGCTCCATCGCTAATTATTTGCACGTGGCCTGGCGGCGCCGGTGGCGAAGGCCGAGCCGACCGTGGCGCCGCCACGCCGCCATCGTCACGCCCGCGCCGCTTTGAAGTGGCTGCGGCGATATCGGCGCGCCACTGGCTATTTCGGAGCGCCGACCAGCGCCTGCGGCTATTTTCACGGTTGATCAGAGATCGTGTCCAGTGGTTACTCGGGCGGGGGCGGGGGCGGGGGCGGGGGCGGGGCAGGGGCGGGCAGCCCACTCAGGCCTCCCAGAGAGCCGTCAAACACAGATAACGCGCTGGCGGCCGAGGGAGGAATTTTTCAGACATGACAAATCACTTCGGCGTCGTGGCCAGCTTCAGTAGTCGTGAGCGAGGTGGCAATGACTGCAGCGTCGAAGACCAGGTAGCGAGTTGTGCCTCTCTCGAGATGTACCTCTCTCGAGATGTGCCTCTCTCGAGATGTGCCTCTCTCGAGATGTGCCTCTCTCGAGATGTGCTCTCTCGAGATTGTGCTCTCCGAGATTGCCTCTTCTCGAGATTTTTTGTTGGGCCCCCCTTTTTTCTTTTTTTTTTTCTCGAAATGTGCACTCTCGAAATGGCCTCTCTCGAGATGTGCCACTCTCGGAAATGTTGCCTCTCTCGAATGTGCCTCTCTCGAGATGTGCCTCTCTCGAGATGTGCCTCTCTCGAGATGTGCCTCTCTCGAGATGTGCCACTCTCGAGATGTGCCTCTCTCGAGATGTGCCACTCTCGAGATGTGCCTCTCTCGAGATGTGCCTCTCTCGAGATGTGCCTCTCTCGAGATGTGCCTCTCTCGAGATGTGCCTGGAAGGCAGTGACGTCACCCAGTACAGCACAGCAGACTTCAGGGACGGGTGACGAAGCTATGGGTCGGAGTCGACTCGCCTGCCGCTCAGCAGGCTGTGGGAGGGCAGGGTGGGCCGGCCGGCCGGCCGGCCACGCTAGTCGTTTAGCGTCGCGTCACTGCTCTCCGTTGGAGACCAATTAGCGGCGAACGTAAACCCCTCGCGTGTTTATTCCCCGTCTATCGATTGTGTGCGTTTCCTACGGGTAAATATTGAAAAAGCAGAACTCCAGGATAAACCAGCGAGCGGCGAACGACGCCAGTGTCTTTGACGGAGCGGCCGCGTCCCGAGCCGAGGCCGGACGCCGTGCCAAGTCGCGCCGAGCGATGAGAGCTGACGACCTGCCGCCGGCTGCCACCGTCCTGCCGCACGTGCGGCGCAAACGACGCTCGTGACGCGCTTGCGACACTCGCGGCGCTGGTGGGGCTCGTGGCGGTCGGTGCCGGTGATGGTGGTCGGTGACAGTCCGGTGAGAGATGAGGTCAATATCCTGAGTGGGGATGTCAGGAGTTCGTCAGCGCGGGCCGGGGGGAGACGGAGGCGGCGCCGTGTCGCGCCTTCAGCCGGCGTGGCGGGAGTCATCTGTTTGCCCTGGCCAGAGCGCAGGAGGGATGGCTCGCCGTCGATCGGTTACATGTTTGTGAACAGGGTGTGCGGTCAGCTGCCGCGAACTGCGGTCTGAAGTTAGCGATCAGCAGCAGATGACAAACAGACCGCGAATCGGGATACACGGAGATCGGTACACTTTCGCAGGATTCCACACAGCTAAAGCGGAAGCCGGATATTTCGGAGAGCTTTTGGATAAGCTCGGCGGCGAGTCGGTGATCTATAGCCGTCAGGCGTCCGTTGACTCATCGCGTTAGTGGGCGATTCGGCAGTTCCTCATGGCCTGCTTTCGACAGAGGAGACTGTTTGTGCAATTCGTCACTGCTCGGTGGCAATAAAAATAATCGGCACAACTATAAATAAGCTGGCTAAAGATATGAAGAAATGAATGGTGGTTTGGCACACTTAGACACTGTCGGTGTGATGCCAGATGCCTCCATGGCAGTTCAGATGCGTGACAGTAGAAATAGGAGCAGATTAGAACTTGTGATAGGTTCAAGACATATTATTGACCGCCTCGTTCATTGTTATTCTTAAATATAGAAATAGGAGCAGATTAGAACTTGTGATAGGTTCAAGACATATTATTGACCGCCTCGTTCATTGTTATTCTTAAATACAAAGTGATGTAAATATTTACGTACAAATAATTGTCTATAACCGGTATCATTTTTTTCGCCCCTGTAGCTCAGTGGGAGAGCGCTGGACTTCTGACCTATCCCGGTAGTGGCAGCCCGGGTTCGAGTCGCTTCGGCGCTCCGCTATTTGCTCCCGGACTGGGATTGCCTGCGCGGTTGGCAAAGGCGTCGCACTGAAGGTCATGTGACGTCAGTGAGCGGGGTGGACCGTGTTCAAGTATGTCGGGCACATACAAATTTCGTCTAGATTCTGCCGACTAACAGGAATTGTGCGATCGGGTGGTGGGGTCAGGACCTGCGCAACAAGCTCTGTTTAGTGCGTGTCCTGACCTCGGAAATCCATTTATACAAAAGATTATGACTAAATTTATAAAAAATGAACGAGAGTTCTTTTCATTTTTTGCAACAATAACAGCCAGTTTGTATTATAGGCTGAGGCATAGAAACTGGGAAGAAATGGAAGTCGCATGAACCCCAATTTTTCGTCAGAAATGTTGATTAAATATGTTATTTTGTTTAATGAGAAAAATCTGAGAAAGAAGAGGCTAGACTAAGACGAGAAGAGCTCGAATCTGAAGATAAATTTTACATAGGTACGGGTAATGGGGTTCTCTTCAAGCAGGAGCAGTGTTTCACTATCCCAACCTCTCCCCACTTTTCACGACGTCCCTGCCCGAGCGACACCAACCCGGTCCTCATGAGACACCAAGTCCAATGGGCCATCCTCCCGAGTCCCGCCGTAGACGGTTTTGTCTCACTTTTGATCACTCGCCTCGCCTCTATCCGACAGTCCCAATGCGGCATTTTCTTCGCCGAACCCAAAGCGCCATCCACATATACGACCTTTTGTTGTCGCCACTAAGCTCCGTGGAAGCTATTCATTGTGCAACCGAACGCCGACTTCTCATCACGGCCACCGGCCACCATGGCCGCAGGTGACGTCACGACTTCCCTAGGGCCTCACCGGCAGCTGATTGGTCGATGATGGCCGGTGGGCGGTGCCAAGGGCAGCGGCCGGCCGGCGCGCGGGGCAGCTCCAGTCCGGCGGTGGTGGCCGTTGTTTGTCCAAAATAGCCGGCGGCCACCGCTCGGACGGAGCTGCAGGGTCACCTGACGGCTCTCCCAGGTCTGAGTCAGGACGAGCTGCAGGATCACCTGACGTCTCTCCCAGGTCTGAGTCAGGGCGAGCTGCAGGGTCACCTGACGGCTCTCCCAGGTCTGAGTCAGGGCGAGCTGCAGGATCACCTGACGTCTCTCCCAGGTCTGAGTCAGGGCGAGCTGCAGGGCCACCTGACGGCTCTCCCAGGTCTGAGTCAGGGCGAGCTGCAGGGTCACCTGACGGCTCTTTCAGGTCTGAGTCAGGGCGAGCTGCAGGGTCACCTGACAGCTCTCCCAGGTCTGAATCAGGGCGAGCTGCAGGGTCACCCGACGGCTCTCCCAGGTCTGAGTCAGAGCGAGCTGCAGGGTCATCTGACGGCTCTCCCAGGTCTGAGTCAGGGCGAGCTGCAGGGTCACCTGACGTCTCTCCCGGGTCTGAGTCAGGGCGAGCTGCAGGGTCACCTGACGTCTCTCCCGGGTCTGAGTCAGGGCGAGCTGCAGGGTCACCTGACGTCTCTCCCAGGATTCTGAGTCAGGGCCGCCACTTCATCAGGCAGTCGCCGGTGCCAGCAGGCAGTGATTGGCCGCCACTCAGCGGTCCACCACGGACACATTCGGTGCGACTAACGATAAATGAGTCGGCATAGGTACTTGCTGCCCAGTAAAATATATTCCCCACGCTTTCCTAGACACTGGACAGGCACCAGGAAGCGATTTTTCTATGTAGGAAATGATGTCTTATTTCAGGACAAAGAGAACACCACGGCGCCGTTCTTCGTTCGAGAAGCGGAAACGCTGGTTAATTATCATTTGGTTAAACAGGAAGGCTGATGGCCAGTTGGACTGACAGGAGGGAAGAACAGATGAGATGGTCATCAGATGACGTAGGTTGCTGTCTGTTGGGCAGGCTGCTGCAGGCTGCTACTCAGCTGTCTGCTGACGCGATCGATCTCCGGCTTGACTCGTCTGCCCATCCTGTCCAGTGACGATACATGCCGTCCAGTGACGATGCATGCCGTCCAGTGGCGTCCTGTGCCGTCCAGTGCCGTCCTGTGCCGTCCAGTGACGGTATGTGCCGTCCAGTGACGTCCTGTGCCGTCCAGTGACGTCCTGTGCCGTCCAGTGACGTCCTGTGCCGTCCAGTGACGACCCATGCCGTCCAGTGACGACTCATGCCGTCCAGTGACGACCCATGCCGTCCAGTGACGACTCATGCCATCCAGTGACGACCTGTGCCGTCCAGTGACGATCCATGCCGTCCAGTGACGACCCGTGCCATCCAGTGACGTCCTGTGCCGTCCAGTGACGACCCATGCCGTCCAGTGACGGTATGTGCCGTCCAGTGACGTCCTGTGCCGTCGGTCGGTCCGTCCGTCAGTTGGTCCGCGGCGCGCAGTAGGTATATAAATAGTCTGCTCTCTGGAGCGGCGCGGCGTGCGTCGCCGGCGGCCAGCTCGGCCCCCATGGCCAGCCAGCCCGGGGCGGAAGCTGTTTGTCTGGGTCGGCGGGTCGAGCCTGATCAGTGGCCAGGGGTCAGCTGGTCCACTGTCGCCTCCTCTGCCGCCGCCGCCGCTGCCGCCGCCGTTACTGGGGCCAGGTGAGTAAATCGCTCCTGGTCAAACTGGCGTGGCGCGGCTGGCGCGCGCTGGGCGTGCTCGTGCCGTGCCGTACCAGGGCCGGGGTCGAGGCAGGAGTCGGTGCCAGCGGGGCAGGTGCGGCCGGCACCACCGCTGGCCAGCCTCACCATGTTCGGCAGCTGCCAGAAACACGACCCGAGAGTGCTGTGCTGCACCCGGCACTCAGCACCCAGCACCCAGCACCCAGCACCCAGCACCCAGCAGTCAGCACCCAGCACCCAGCAACCAGCACCCAGCACCCAGCAACCAGCGACCAGCAACCAGTACCCAGCAACCAGTACCCAGCACCCAGCACCCAGCACCCAGCAACCAGCACCCAGACAACCAGCACCCAGCAACCAGCAACCAGCACCCAGAAACCAGCACCCAGCAACCAGCACCCAGCACCCAGCACCCAGCACCCAGCACCCAGCACCCAGCACCCAGCACCCACCAGCACCCAGCAACCCAGCAACCAGCAACCCAGCAACCCAGCAACCACCCAACCAGCCCAGCACCCAGCACCCAGCACCCAGCACCCGGCACCCGGTACCCATCAACCAGCACCCAGCACGAGGTACCCAGCATTTCACCAACCGCCACCCACCAGCTGGCCCTCAATGCATGACTAGAAACAGCCGGAACAGTAGTATCTTGGTGCGGCACGAAGACGCTCTGGTTCAAACGTGCATGAGATTCGAGAGAAGCCCAGGCTCAGACGTAAGCGTGTATACACAAACTGCGCCTAAATCACGGCAAACAATCAGCAATGTGCGCTGTTTTTGTACAATCCAACATTTCAGTCAGGACAACAGGACATTTTCCCGTCAGGACAACAGTATGACCATCGCCGAATCCTGAACGCGCTATTGCAGACCCCCGTCCGACCAGTATGAGCAGGCCACCGGCCGGCACCGCCGGGGCAGGACAGGCAGGGCAGAGGCGGTGTGGTGCGGTGGTACTGGGTATCCGTCACTGGCGCTGGCTCGGCTCCAGGCAGTCGGGCCGATTCCAATGCCTCAGCTGCTGCTTGGCTGCCTGGCGCGCAACGCCGCCGGCAGCGCGCCCACGACCCAGCTCTACTGGCGGACGGACGGACGGTGTTCAAGTTCAGCGACACGGCGGGCCACCAGGACCATCAGCGGGGCTATCAGCGGGGTCACCAGGACCATCAGCAGGGCCAGCAGCGGGGCCACCAGGACCAGCACCCAGGGCCAGCAGCGGGCCACCAGGACCAGCAGCGGGCTATCAGCGCCACCAGCCATCAGCGGGGCTATCAGCGGTCACCAGGACCGAGCACAGGGCCAGCAGCGGGGCCACAGGACCAAAGCACCAGGACCAGCAGGCGGGGTCACCGGACAGCACCAGGACCAGCAGCGGCCACCAGGACCAGTCACCAGGACCAAGCAGCGGGGCCACAGACCAGCGACCAGACCAGCACGGGGCCACCAGGACCATCACCAGGACCAGAGCGGGCCACCAGACCAGCACCAGGGACAGCAGCTGGGCCACCAGGACCAGCACCGGACCAGCACGGGCCACCAGGGACCATCAGCGGGCTATCAGTGGTCACCAGGACCATCAGCAGGGCCAGCAGCGGGGCCACCAGGACCAGCACCAGGACCAGCAGTGGGGTCACCAGGGCCAGCAGCGGGGTCACCAGGACCAGCACCAGGACCAGCAGTGGGGTCACCAGGGCCAGCAGCGGGGTCACCAGGACCAGCACCAGGGCCAGCAGTGGGGTCACCAGGGCCAGCAGCGGGGGTGCGCTTTACCCCGGTCTCCCCTACCTACATACAGCTGCTGCTGTACCTGCTGCTGCTGCTGATAAGTAATATTTGTGGCCATCTGATACACTACAGCCTTCTTTGTTATCAATCGAGACGGATTTCGGCGCTGTTTGACACAGTAAGCGGTTAGAGCAGGCGGTTAGAGGAGCAGGCTGAACTGGCACATGCTGCAAGGTTCACATTCAGCCCGCAAGATCCGCGCGGGTAGAGAGGGAGGGTGGGCTGCAGAATGTCAGGAGAGGGGGCACTGACCGACTGACGGTGCTGGGGGGGGGCTGGCCAGCTCGGAGCCTCCACTAGCGGTGGCACAAGACCCAACCCTCCCGACCAGCCCCCTCCCCTGCCCCCCTCCCCGTCGGCCGGCGCATCGGACAGGAATAGCCGAGCGGCGGCGCGCGGCTCCTGCTAATGAATTGGCCACGTTGCAGGAGGAAATATTCGCCAGCTCCGAGGGAGAGATATGTGGCCGGCAGCTGACCGGACTGACAGATGGCGCTGAACTTAGTCACACGGCGGTCAGGGCGGCCCAGCCGGT
>VOPJ01013255.1:0-81642 GCA_014673585.1 Semibalanus balanoides | reverse complement strand
CATAGGACGGATGTTATGGTAACCATAGGACGGATGGCAACCATAGGACGGATGGTAACCATAGGACGGATGGTAACCATAGGACAGATGACAACCATAGGACGGATGGTAACCACAGGAGCACAGTGGTGCTGCGTGGCAGTCATGACAGAGGTACTTCTCTCTCTCTCTCGTTGCAGTGGGTACCTGCTGACGGCGCCCAAGGTACTGCAGGCGGGTACCTCCGAGCGGGCCTGTCTCAGTCTGTTCAACCTGCCTGGCCAGCCCGCCTGGCTTAAGCTGGCCTTCTTCGAGGGATGTACCCACCAGCATCGCGAGCACGCTGGACAGCTCCGATTTCCTGCTCTTCCGCACTAACACGACCATCCCGGACTCTGTGGACGGTACGTGACGTCATGTGTTGAACAGCCCAGCTGGCAGAGTCGGCGCTGCTTGTGAGATCTGAATAATACAGTACTGTTGATATTTGTATCATTCAATGTGATGGCCAACCGACTGACTCCTGTGACAGATCAGGTCGTAGGTTTGAAACGCAGTAGCTAAATACTTTTTGTAGAAGCGCAAAACACCCTACAGGATACACATTTAAAAATGAAACCAGAATCAAACAAAAGTGTCGCATTTTACAGACACGGGGAACACACATCAGCATTGACAGGTGAAATAGTGTGGTTATTTATATTTTCCGGATTCATACAAAATACAAATAGTGTTCATGCTGCCAATAGTTAATGCATTGCTCTCCAACACACGGCAATCGAGCTTACCTACAGACAGGCCAACATTGCAATGTGCACGCCGTTTGTTAAATGGTGTTAATGATAATACATCTGTTAAAGATAATGTAGGTACACTTCAATTAATTGTCTGGAAAAAATACGCAAGACACATTGTAATCGCTTTGCTTAAAACAGTAATACCAATGATGATCATTTCATACATATGGAATGGCGACCATTTCTGATGAGTGAACTCCCCCCCCAGCGAATGGCGAATACTGTTTCGACGTCGCAATTCCTTCCGAGATCTCGGTGTCTTCGGCCACCCTGAAGCTGGAGCTTAGTGGATCTGGGGAAACCTTGACAGAGACGACCAAGGTGAGACTGAAACAACTGAAACAACTGCTCAGAGCTGACGCGGGTGATTACCTTCACCGGGGACAGTGATTACAGGCAGAGCTAGGAGGAGAAGCCACATTGACCACTGACCAGGGTACTGGTTATTACTCTAGTCCGACCTGTGTGGAGCCCAGCTGTCTCCTCCGTCTTCGTCTCTTCGGTGTACTCCGTCTCTTCTGTCTTCTCCGTCTCTCCTGACTCTTCCAGGCAGGGGCTTTAGCTTCTACAAAAAAAAAGTGAAGTGGGAGGCTGAGACTGGGACAAAACGCTTAAGTCCATCAAAATCCATAATAAGTTTCCCCGGCTTTAACTCTTTCTCGTTAAGTCTTTTGGGGGGGGGGGCTGAAGGCGATTTGGGGGGCTGAAGCCCCTTCCCCAAATTGAATAGCAAACTACACCCCTGCCGCTAGGTCTGTCCTGGCACCTGTCTCATCCATCTGTTCGTAGTTTCCTCCGTCTGCTCTGTTTACGTCTCTCCTGACCATAGTCGCTACCGGTAGGTCGGTGACCCCAGTCAGCTGACCTTGCTCTGTGTCATCACCGTCTGGGAGAGAGAGAGATAGTGAGCGCTGGCTGGCTGGCCTTGAGGCCGCCGCCGAGTCCGTCCTGTGACCCCGGTCTCGTCAGATCATCGGCCCGACTCCAATGCTGTCGCTCCAACGCTCCTGTGCACGCATTTCGAGTCAAACGTCATTAGCAGTGTTCGGCAATGGGGTTTTAGCTATCACTGTTTGGTGAATGGTCTCGAGGTGGCACGTTAATTCTGTGTACTCCGAGATGCACGAAACTCCACGATCATCCACGGTGCACATGTCTGGTGAACCATGTTGCATTCAGCTGTCCTGACTCGTACATACGGTCGGGACATGTTTTCCATGCAATCCACGTGCACATGTCTGGTTGAAACCATGTTTGCATTCAGCTGTCCTGACTCGTAACATACGCTCATACACCAACCAAGCCGCCCTTGGTCGATAACTGCCTCTCGCTATCTACCGCAGGTATCTCTGAAATCGGAGACGTTCCTGACCCTGGTACAGACGGACAAGGCCAAATACCAGCCGGGACAAACGGTCCTCTTCAGGGTGGTGTCCCTGAGCCACGACTTAACTGCACTCAACAATGATGTGAGTAGTACCTACATAGCGGCTCAAATCCGTCCCTCAACAATGCTGATAGCGGCTTGCAATGCAACGTTGGACAAACTGTGCTCAACCTTTGCTTTTTGAATATGGACTTAAAACACATTAATATACTTTAAAAATGATAAATAATGGGAATCGAAATTTATTTGGTATTGACATAAATCAAATTTTATATTAATTTGGAGGTTTAGTAAAATATGCAAGTTGGTTTAATATCGTAATCATTCATGTTTTTACACTGCGTGTGGCTTACAATCTACTGAACTGAATAGCATACTTTAAAACTTAACTGTTTAAGGTTAGATAAGTAATGCCACGAACTTCCCCTCCTAAATGTCGGATAATCTGGTAAATGGTCACCTTCGGAACTGACATGTGATGAGAAGACATTTTGCGGAAGCTTACTAATTTGAGGTCAATCATGTTCAAAGAGTCGGAAATCAGATTTCGTGTCGACACTCTTCAGTCAAGCAATGCAATCAATGTCTCAAAGGGAATAGTTCACTTTTTAAACACGATCTTATAATAATATTGAAATACAATGCCATTTTATATTTTCAAAAATAGTCATACACTTCGCCGATTCAGGAGAGAGGGAGGTAAATGTAAAATTATTAGCTTTATCAAAACTATATAAATACTCTCAGCCGGTACTTAATCAGTCAACTGGTCCTTACGTCACGCGATCAAACACACGCTGCATGTGTATGCGTGTGTGTGTGCGTCTGTACTCTGAATGTGATATGCATGTGTAATGTATGTATGTTCGCCAGCCTCACCCCTCGTCTCACCCCTCCGGTGGCCGTTTTCAGCTGAGCGAGGTGTGGATCACCACGCCGGACAGGATCAGGGTGGCGCAGTGGAGGAACGTCTCCACCAACACCGGCATGGTCCAGCTGGATCTGCAGCTGACCGAGGAGCCGCCGCTCGTGAGTAGAACGAGACAAACACCGCAAACACCGCACACAAACACCCCGCACAAACACCCCGCACAAACACCGCACACAAACACAAACACCGCACACGAACACCGCACACAAACACCGCACACAAACAATGCACACAAACACCGCACATAAACACCACACACAGACACCGCACACAAGTACCCCAAACTGACCGAGGAGTCGCCGCTGGTGATTAGAGCGAGACATATATCAATACAACACAAACATAATACATTTGTGGCGGATCAGGCCAAAACCAAACCAGAGTGGAGGCAGAGGCTGGTCGGTCGAGCGCCAACTCTCAGAACAGCACAAACACGCTTCATATTGTGCTATTTGTGTGAGCCTAAACGAAACCAGTGTTTGGGCAAATGTCGGTACAGTTTGGGTGGTAAATTTAGAGAAGTGAAAAATTCCACCCATTGCATCCTTTACAAGAACATATTTATTCAGAGGTAAGGACGGTATAACTGATGACAATTTTACTCATTGACTGGAGTTTTTGTATGGTTTTGACTGTTGTGCTTGGCATTAGGATATCCTTCATATGTAAAAATAAATTTTGGATTATGCGGCATGCATGCAAATGTATTTAATAACAACAGTATTGGCCTAAGCTAAATAAAGCATATAGCTTTGCACAACCAAATCAACGATAATTAGCTGGTCTGACAGCGTCTTCTTTGTCTGAGTCCCATCTCTCACAGCGATATAATATCTTCTTTAACGCCTCTGGCCACTGTAAAAACGCTGCGGAACGAGGGCACTGTTCAATGGGCGCTTAACCCGCGCCGGGCCGGTGCTCGGCGCCACTTTCTCCGGGCCGGGGGGGGTGTTTCGACACCCGCTTCTAACTCGGGCTCCTATGAGGACCTAGACATAAACCAAAAATACCGTTCGACGAGCTCGTCAAAAAGGGATTGGAAAACTATTCTCGTGAAAATTTTTCTCAAGTAATATAAAAGCACCAGAGGTCACAAAGTTTCAAATTTTCTCAAATTTTCCGCAATTTTAGGACATAGCTCCAGGATATCCCCAAAATATCTTCGGAAACTATGATAAAGCTAGGATAAACAAGTAAAAGAACATTAGTAAGGATATTTGAATTTGCAATCGCGCACCGTACGTCCTCAAATTTGAGCTCAAATCAAAGTTTAGCTCCAGAGGTCATCAAATGTCAAAAAGCAGTTTTTGTGTAAAATATGTTTTCCCTGAATAGCATTTTAAATGCTAAAAATGACACAATAAAATGATTTGAACACTATCGTGTTCCTCCGTCAAGACGCTTTGAAACATATACAAGATGACCTCGTAAGGTCAACTTCAAATTGACTCAGGTCAGGTACATTTGTGACTGCCAGATAGGTCATGTTGCATATGGGGCGACGCGGACAGACGAACAAATACAGTGGGTGTCATCCGCCGTCCTCCTATCTTCATTAATCAGAAGTTATTAAAGCCAAATCATTGCTGATGACCTCAGATGGACCTCGATAATGACTTGTAAGATCTTTAGAAAAATCGCACCTGGTCATTCAGAATTAGCTGAAAAAAAAACATGATTCTGAAATAATTAGCCTGATCCAATGCATACTAGAATAAGAAAGCACTCTGTTTACTTTCCGATTCCTTATAATGGGGAGGTTCAGGAAATTGACTGAACCTTAGGTCACCGATATCGAGAAATCAGAGATATACAAACTTTAGATAGTCATGCTCTTATGAAACCCTGTAAGTACGAACCAATCGCTAAAACTGTGGCTTTGGTGGAACCGCAAACGTTTTGGAGTGGTCACTTGACCTAGCCTGGTGACCTGACCTGGACATGAGCTATTGTCAAAACTTTTTTGAAAGCTGTACAACAAGATGATCGAAACAGGTACTGAAAATTGGCGCGCTACGCGCCGGCCGTTTTCCCGATATCAGGAAAAACCTGAGGGGGGGTCTAAACAGCCCGCCCGGCCCGGCGCGGGTAAACTAGCCTTTCATGGTATTTACATTTAACCAAACAAGTTGTCAGATTATGCGCAGTGGATCTTTATAAAGGATTGAGAGGATATGCTTCAATACGAACTTGAGCGTGTTCATATTTTGTTCCATTCCTGCCCCACTGATCGATGCAGCTGCAGTTTATATGATCAACAGACAGTAATCTCCACAATCATCACGTTACACGTCACTTGATACTATTTAGTTTGGACTTTAGGACCTCATACACTGGAGGAGTTTCTTATTCAGATGGTGGGGCCACCGCCCCGCCAACATTGCGCTTTGCCCCGCCAACTTTTGTAGATTTAAAGGTTTTTTCGTTAAAATTGTCAACTGTCATTTTTCACCTCAACTATCCAAAACAACCAGCCAGTATGACATTTTGTCCAAGCAACGTTTTCGGAAAAATCCATACATAACCGACCTCATACTTATGTTCAACATTGTTTTCAATTGGTGAGTGGTGACTATCTTGTCGAACATAATCTAATTCGGTAATTGCTCCTGTTGACTGTGCCACTGCGCAGTGCATGATGCAAGAGCATCGCAATAGCAAATCGCTTGTGGGCTATGGTCATGAACAGAGATATTACTTATTAGTACGTACTACGTAGGTACCTACCCTACCAGTCATGAGGAAATGCTGTCATTGGCGAGTGAAATGCGCACGGACGTCATGCTTATCAAATACGTCTCGACTCTTGCCTGTAATCTGACTCTGATAGTCATGCCTCGTTTGACATTGTCGACTGCCGTTTACCTACTGTCTGGTCCTGGTTGAAATGTGTAGCATTTTGACAGTTGCCTACCTATTTAGGCATCTTTGGTTAATTGCACGTTCTGATATAATATCCGATTCACGTCGATAAATGCCGAGGCTGTCATGTTCCGTGGAATAGTGAATGACGAGGCACTAATGCATAATTTAACTATGGACTCTAAGCCTCTCTAATATTCCCGGAACTTGGCGGCTAACCCCACCGTTTTCCTATAATGGCCAAGTTCACGGCCAAGGCTTCTCGACAACGGCCCGTTGCTATGCCAACGGCGAGTTGTTTGCCGATCGTGCCTGGCTCGAGACGGTGGGACCTTGAACCTGTGATTACACTGCCGTAATCCCCCGAGCTACTCACCCTTCCCCTCCCCCACAGACTGAGGAATGCCCGGTGCCGAATCCTCCCTCAACTGCTCCCCCTCCCCACACAAGGGCGGATCCGGGGGGGGCAAGGGGCCATGGGCCCCCAAAAAAACACCCAAATCGACGCAATTTGACACATTCCTCGTTTGTCGTAAAACCTTAAGCAACTTTTACTAGAGAAAAGTTTGTTTTTAAAATGTCAGTTATTGATACATAGCTGCGAAATCCGTTGAGTTTTTCAGAATTAGCGAATAATTTTGGGGATGCCCAAACTGTCAAAATCACACTTCTTGATCCGCCATATGCCCCACACAGACTGACTGGGGTGGGTCAGAGTAGAGTTTCGACATGGCTGCACATTTCCTTGGCCTACCGCCCCGCAGCATGGCAATCACAGCACAGCCAGCCAAGCCATCGCACATGTCATGGAGGCTGTTGCCAGCCGTGAGGATTTTATTTTTTATTTACATTTTGTCTTTATTTCAGTCTTCTGTTATGGCAACATGCTAAGGCTTCTTTTATCCATGATTTGTTTGATTAGATTGATGCAAAAACAAATCCCAGGTAGACTATGCAGCCACAGCCGTAGCCACAGCCATGATCTATAGAGATTTTCCAGTCCAGCCCACCCCATTAGCTATGGGGTTCTGCCAGCCATGGAGATAGCCGCCCCATATAGAACTCTAGTGCAGAGTCTTAGCGACTTCGGGACAAACTATAAATCATCAGTCCAATCACCCTTCCTCTTCTAAGATTGACAGGAATCTGTGGATGCTTATCACTGGGATACATTCGAGAGGTAACAATTGAAATAATCTGTCGGTTTTGGTGGAGAAAGGAAGGTGGAGATGGGCTGCTCCCCACCAGTGAAGTGGTGTAGGGTGGGGGGGATGGGCTGCTCCCACCGGTGGAGTGTGTTGGGGGTGGGGCGGGGATGGTTGCTCCACCAGATGGAGTGGGATGGGAATGGGGCGGGATGGGTTCTCCCACCAGGTGGAGTGGTGTTGGGGCCGGGGCGGGGAGGGTTGGTCCCACCGGTGATGGTGATGGAATGGGGCGGGGATGGGTTGCTCCCACCAGGTGGAGTGGTGATGGGATGGGGCGGGGGGCCTGCTCCCACCAAGGTGAGTGGTGTTGGGGTGGGGCGGGGATGGGTCGCCTCCACCAGTGGAGTGGTTGATGGGATGGGGCGGGGATGGGCTGCTCCCACCAGGTGGAGTGGTGTTGGGGTGGGGGCGGGGATGGGCTGCTCCCACCAGGTGCGTGCCTAAAAGTCATCCAGCGCTCACTGTATTCCAGCGTTCAGTCGGAGGACGCTCGTTATATTCGACACGGTTAGCCTTGAATGCTGGACCAGTTATCTGCGGACAACGCAGTCGGAGTTCTGTTGTTTTGGCTACAGACAGGCTCTGCAGAATGAGAGTAGTGTGGGGGCCGGATCGGTGGGAAATTTAATTGGCTTTGCAGTTTGCTGTTAATCAAACTAGTTTCGAAGGCCTCTGTCCCCTTTTTGGGGCTTTTGGCGGCTGGTTAACTGTATGACTCAGACAATTTTAACATTTTATAATTGTCACATACTGTCATTCTGTTCAAAATAAAATGCGCATTTGTCCCACGCTTTGTATTTTATTACGACTGTGCGCGAAGCACGAGCGAGTCTTCGCTGAATACGGGATTTTTATCGCATATAAACGGGCGACCCGACCCGTCCCGACCCAATCCGACCGTAATGATTTTCAGAGGCTTATATCTTTGGAATCCCGCATCCGATTGACAAGCGGTAATCGCCATCTGGTAGCCCCATTTAATAAATTATGTTATTTGCATGTTTCGTCTCGTGTGAGGGTTAAGCATGGCGCGTGACACATGCCGCGTGAGGGGTGTCATGTGACAGATCGACTCTGGCGGCCGGGCGCGGTGGTTGGCGCCACGGCCGCAGGCTTCGGCATCGTTGCAGCATAATCTTACACGACACCTCCATTTCCGCGGATACGCTGACTGAATCAGCTGAAATTACTGGCAAGGTGGAGTTTAGATGACAGCAGACCAACTTCATTGCAATCGGGTTTCTACAGGCTCGCTCGTCCTTTGCCGATTAATATGTCTTACTGGTACCTACATATAATACCGGAAGGCCGACATTGCATTGGGAACTTTTAAATATCCAGAGAATGAACATACAGCAAGAAGCGGTTTTAAAAACGGCGTGAGCTTTTAGTTGACACCTTTTTTCAAGCGTCGTGTTTTGAAATAGTGTACATATGTTACAAACAACATTTACCAGCCTTCCTAGCTCCTACATTGCCAGGACATGACCAAGATCAGCAACTTACGTGGAAATGTACTTGGTGACCACTGACCACTGACCAGCCATCGCGTTGTGTTTATGTCAAAACGTCACCATGTCACCTTGTATTGGCCCGATAACAATAGCCGCGGTTACGAAGAAATTTCAAAATTGTGGAAAATTTCCACTATTTGTGGATTATCTTACAAAGCCTCGTTTTAGTAGATGTCACCGCTACACCATACTGAGATTGGTTCCAATTTGCACAAACATGATGTAAGAGTGATATTGGCTCGTTTGTATTTGAAATAGTGCTTTATAATTACTGTTAGTAGCCTAAACAACCAGAGCGTTTTTTTCTTCCGGCACTTTTACCTTCATTTGGTAACATAACAGTATTGGAGTTGGCGAAGGCGTGTTTTGGAATCGCAACCAAGTTAAGGAGGAGGCTGGTACTTAGGGAGACATAAGTCAGTCAAATATATAGACCTTACTTTGATTTTTTAGGGGCATCTTCCATTCCTGGTTCTCTAATATATCTTCTTTTTTATTATGTTTGACCATTTTTGATTTTGTATAAGTTTGTCACCGAAAAATCATTTTTCATCACAGTACTACAATTTAAAAATATATTGAGAAAAAAAAAACTTGGAGAACAAAGCAAGGACGATGCGTCTTAAAAAACAAACAAAGCGATATCTTTATTTTTTGACTGACGTGTATCCTTAAGTACCAGCCTCCTCCTTAAGTTGGTTGCGATTCCAAAACACGCGTGGCGAAGACAGTAATGCTGCCATATGCGCCACCGATTTACTTTTTTATGTTAGTAGTTGCCGCTTTTCGAGAATAAGAACTAGAGCTGCGAATTCTTCGGAAAGTATCCTACCGGTACCGTACAACACCACCACCAGTAACACAATTTTTCACCAATATACCGGCGCTGTCATAAGTATTTTGTCGCACATATGCACATATGCATGCCGCACATATGCATGCCGCATAGTACATGCCGCAGGCATCTAAGAAGTACTTGCGGCGTCTAAAAATCACCCGCTGTGTCGTGCGCTGGTCCGTAAGTCATGCAGCTCGAAACGTGGGAGGAGCTTATTTTCGCCAAGTTAGCGGGCACTTATATTCACGACCAGCATCTTCACGCGAATTTCTGTATAATACCACGGAAACAACGCCAAAAATGGCAATGCCTAGGCTGCAACAACCATACGATCAATGTGATACATACATAACAGCAGACGGTAAATTGACATACTGGCGCCGTAATCGTGATCATGTGACGGTGCAAGAAGCCTTTATTTTCCACTATAAGTGTAAAAATTCACTATTTTGACATTGCTATG
Organism: Semibalanus balanoides; assembly: GCA_014673585.1. NCBI lineage: Eukaryota > Metazoa > Arthropoda > Thecostraca > Balanomorpha > Balanidae > Semibalanus > Semibalanus balanoides. The sequence continues at coordinate 71,663 of VOPJ01013255.1, read as the reverse complement.
TAAACGCAGCTAATGATAGACGTGCACTTGTTCATTCGCTTTAAAACTCCCAGGAAAAACCCTGCGGTTTTACTAATGGCAACTTGTCACACGACATTTCTACCCGTAAGAGGCCAGGGCAGATAATCATGATATGACGTTTCCTTGGCTTCTTCACATTTAGCGCTCGTGGTCTGCACATGCAATGCGAGAATACCTCAAACGTTGATTTATTGCTTCGTTTCAAGGTAGGCGCGTACCAAGTAGCTATTTTCCAGAAACAATGGTTGACACAAATTGTCTGTCTTTTTTACGTTATAATATGGAGGCTCTCGATTCATGCTCAGAAATTGCAAACAAACAAGAACCATTCTAGCTTCACACTGCACCAGCGCAAATAGCAAACCAATCATTATCGGACATACGCATAGGTACATCATGCTGATGACATAGTGACTTCACTCTGTCACACAGAGTGACACAGGTACACTCTGTCTCTGTAAACTCCTCTTCCTTGACAGGAGCCCACGATTGTTGCTGTCATATCAAATACTCATTAAGCAGTAGGCTTTTGAAGGGTTGCCCACAGTTATTTAACCATCGCATTACATGCAAGCGCGGCGTCATCTTCCAAAAGTAGGGGAGGACTGAGCATTTTAAGTATTCTTTCCATGCAACGTCCATGCGATAATGTTAGACCGAAAGTATATAGGGACGCACCCCGTTCCCCCTTTTGACGCCACCCTTGATTACTTGCGAGGCATCCTAGCAACCTGTGCCTCATTATCCTCACAGAGCACTTACAGAAGTTCATCTTCCAATAGGCGCCACATAGCTATTTCGTGCTACAGCGTCCTATTCTTATAGCTATCCGCGGAAAGACAATTACCTTTCATGATTTAGCTGTACTTCAATGTTATAGCTACCAAGAAGGTGGGTTACTAATAGTTCTTAATGTTGCTACATATGTTTTTATTTCCTGGCGCATCACGATTTTTTTAAAAAGCTAATAAGAAACATGCGCCAAATTAAGAGTTCATTGCATTTTATACCGAAAACTTATTTCTGAGCTCATCTATAGGACTACTGCCCTTACAAAAAAAGTTATAAAAATGTACGCGAATTGTGATGTCAGATAATATAAGTATTTCTTGCGAACACTATATATGACATGGTTTCTCCCAAATTGCTCTAATTATGAAAATGCGTTATAATATTTGGGCTGATGGCGTCACATGAAGGAATTTTTGGGAAGAAAAGAAAACCTTCACACTGCCACAAGTATGACTAGTATATGGCTAATGTATTACCAAAGGTAAAACAATCGACTGTAATCAATAAATCAAAAATCAACATTTAGTAAAGAGAGACTACGACATCGGCTCATGATCCCCATTCAATACCGATTGGGGACTGGATGGTTACAGATGTCAGAACCTAAACTCGAAGTATCTCTTGTGATTCGACCTCAGAGGTGAGTGTATTAACTGGTTTGTATTCCGATTACAATAATTGACAGATGCAGCAACGCAAAATGCTATCTCATACTAAAAAATACTAGAGTAGTTTGATAGGTAGCTACAGAGATCTTACTTGTAAAGAGCACACCGGTCTGCGCAACGATTTTGAGTTATTCAAGGCCAGGGAAACTAAACACCTTTCATTTTTTAGCAAAAATTACTTAGGCTTCCGCGATGGTTTAACAACGATTCAATTACAATCTAAGAATTAAATAAACGTATTTTCTTAGTCAATGTTTTGTAAGTTTTTACCAATTCAAAGCAAGTAAATATGCTTCTTTCGAAAACTACAGAGCCTTTCGCCATCACTATTGAAAGCGCGCCAGATGTCGCGCATTCCGCATATGTCGTCTAAAAGGTGCAATGGCACGCCCGGTGTTTCTAACTTGTGTGTCGACGTACAGACATATTGTTTCCCTGAAACGAAGTGTGGCCGACACAAAGAAAGCCTCTTTGAGACTGATCTCGAAGTTATCTATTTTCCAGCCGATTAATTAAAATTGTCATGATAATTTAGGATGATCGATTCTTTTTAAAGGTTTGGAGGGTAATCTCACTTTTCTCGTGCGCCATTGGCGGGATCTTTCCATGCTGTCGATTAGTAGTGGCCTCCCTACAACCAGATACAAAGTTATACACAACTTGTATTGCTGAAAATGTATGAAACAATTTCAAGACCAGTACAACTGGGCCGCCATAGGGGTCAAGTTAAACTACTAATTTGGTTTCCTTGTTTATTCAATGTCTGTCTAATGTAAAGGATCGACGGTTATAATATCGAAACAAGCAGGATTACAATTATATTTCCCACTCCATTGCGTAAAAATACTGGGAAATCCCGCAAATTGATAAGATTCACAAGTACTTGCAAGCAGCTTGCAAGAGTACTTGCAAGCAGCTTGCAAGTACCGGTCAGTGAAAGTGTTGAACGCTTATCAACTTTAACTTGAAATGTATTTCTGTATAAATATTTGTATGCAAAATGTGATGAATTTACCATATAGTTTTGTATTGTCTATCAATTTAAAGTCATAACTCCATTTTAGGGGAAAAGGTAATTATTTCCCTAAACTTGTTTTAATTCCCTGATAAACATGGACCATCGTTTAAACGACGTTAGTATGCTCATCATGTAATTTCATTGCTCCGCTTATCAGGGGCGGATCCAGGGATGGCCGCAGGGGCCGTGGCCCTCCCCCCACCAGAATGCCAGAAGGGCGCCCCACGGGCTGTCCGTCGCCGGGAGGCGCCCGGTGATGGACAGCCCGTGAGCACTCAGCGTCCATATTCTGACTACAGGGCGCCCTTCAGACCACTTTGGTGCCCTTATCATAATTACAGGGCGCCCCTCAGACCACTCAGTGCCCTTCGGCGCCACTGGATTGTTGGAAGGTGCCCCTAAATTGACGTACGCCTCCCTCCTAAACAAAATCCTGGATCCGCTCTTGCAGCTTAACATAAACTAGAAGCACCAATACCAAATTGTATGACAGCTATTTCTCCCAAGAAGCCACCGCGCGAAATCGAAGCGCAGCATCTCTATCTGGTTAATTTCCGTTGAGCACTTAATGTAAACAGTAATATGTAAACATATATGTAAACCCTGGCGATTTGGCATTGTTTAGTCTGCGAACATGCTGTGTTTAGTGTTCGAATGACACACTCGTTACCGGCCTCTTGCTCTGCAGGGATCCTGGATCATCCACGTCAACTCTGGCAACCAGAAGATCACCAAGCACTTCACTGTAGAGGAGTATGTGCTGCCTACGTTCGAAGTGGTAGTGGAAGCTCCGTCCGAGTCTTCTAGGGCCAATTGATGGAAGACAATCAGCCACAAAGATCTGTGCCAAGTAAGTTCTCGAGCACCGAGTCTGGAGTTTTTAGTCCCACCAGATACAACGCATGCATACGAAGCATGCTCCTCGAAGCCAATGCAAGTACGAGTTGCGCACTCGGGGCTTATGAGGCCAAAAGATAAGCCTATATATGTATATGTGCTTCCCCAAACTCTACAAACAATTGTGCGCGTTAGTTGGTAACTGTGCGCATATTTCGATTTGTGACGTTTTTCTGTGGTCATGCGGCTGCTTGCAGGCCGCACTGGTTCATCAGCCTCCTGCTTACCATTTTCGCCTTGCATTTCCGAATCATCATTAATGCGGCAGTTCATTATAAGTTCCATCAGAGTCTCAGAAGTCACTATGAGTAAATACCAGAAAACCATAGAAAGCACAGCGACAAATCGAGGCTGATGAAATATACACGCCGCATTCATTGAGTGACCGACGGCGTTGTTTTGGCTAGGTGCGGGATTTCCGTTGCTGTCACTGTGACTCTCTGATGCGCAATCCACCCACCACCTCCTCCTCCCATCACGTGAAACAGCGCAGCGTCATTCGCACGCCAACATACAACGTCAAGCTTTCCTGCTGCAGCGCTATTGTTCGGAACCGCGCATCCGGTGCGGGGGGTGCTGTTAGAGGGGGAGGCACACCCGCACGATGACAGACAGGGCGGATCCAGTGGGTCGCAGAGCCCCCCTCCCCCCAGAACGCCAGAAGGGCGCCCCACGGGCTGTTCGTCGCCGGGCGTCGTATGGCGTCCGGCGATGGACAGCTCGTGAACACTCTGCGTCCCTATTATTACTACAGGGCACCCCTCAGACCACTTTGGCGCCCCTATCAGAATTACAGAGCGTCCCTCAGACCACTCGGTGTCCCTTTGGCGCCCCTGTATTGTTGGAAGGTGCCCCTAAATTGGCCTGCAGTTCCCCTCCTATTCAAACCTGGTATTGATGACAGACACAAATAGTGCGCGCTCGGCACCACCACTGCGTATTCTCCTGTGTCCTTGCTGCGTCACATGATGTCACGGGGCGTCACGATACTGCCCTCCACACGGCAGCCGCGGGGACACCAGGGAACGATACTGCCCTCCACACGGCAGCCGCGGGGACACCAGGGAAACCCCCTCGTCCGCTGCTGTCACGGAGCTGAGCTGGGCTGAGCTGTCACGGAGCTGGGTAGCACAGTCGGGCTATCCGACAGGTGCTGATTTTCGGTGGTAACACGGTGGTAACGCGGTGGTAACGCGATGATAGATAATATGGTGGTTACACGGCAGTAATAACTAACACATTTGTGGATCCATAACGTTTTGTGTGTGTGTGGGGGGGGGAGCACAGGTGGTATTTGGGCCAAATTCCAAAAAGTTTCCCGCATTTCTGAAAAGTCATCCAATTTCGCTTGCTTATGCATTGATAGCTGATGTACCGACAACTACATTGAGACTCTTATGGCAGCTGATATCTGAGGGGGAGGGCTAATAAGCCCCCTACCGATTCGTATACTTCTCTTTCTTCCAGGAATAGGGTTAGGTCGCCTCATTCGGCCACTCAGTGATGACTGTCTGCTGGCACGCTGAAATCATGCCCCCCGCCACCGCCCAGCTTGTACATGTAGTTCCTGCGTCCCTGCACGGCACACACAGCGTCTTTTACCGGAAAACCTGATGTTGCGGGACAAAAATGGCCTTGATAGCGCCCGAAATGGAACCCGTAAAGGGCCGACGACCTTGCAACACCGGTCACCGGTCTCATAAATATTCAGTGGATTGGATTTGCTATGTTCTATAAATAGTTTCACTTATGGCCGTTGCAAGCCTGCGCGGAATCGGACAGCTGCCAGCTGCAGCTAAAGCGAAAATTAAAACGAACGTGTTTTAATTTTCGCAATTACAACGGTGGTCGTTCTGATAAAGAAAACGAGTCGTTGCACGATTTTTTATTATCAGAATGGCCTCATGACCCGGTGCGGGAGATGTTTAGCGTCGAAATAGCGCTCGAAAATGCTGGAAAAGCCAAATATTATGCAGTATTTAACACATCTGCCAACCCAAATTTCAGTCCTGATGTATTCCGTATAAAAGCGAGCTGCAGCTGTTTATTTTGTATAAGAATGGCCTAGTGTGATTTAGTTTACCATCCATATAAAATTTCGACCAATTTAACTGAAAATTAAAATTATTCGAATTCGCCCAAATGCCATTAGACCTAATTAGGTGGCAGGGGGAGGGGGCAAATAATTGCCACCTCTGTTTCGTTAGATTCCTTCGAACGCTACGAGTAGGGTGCTTATGAAATTTCGGGCTTTTATTCCTAAAATTGATTTTCACTGGTGTCAAATTTGGGGAGTTTTCTGAACTGAACAGGGGCGGATCCAGGGCCCAGTTTTGGGGAGGATTTTTTCGGCGACAATTGGTGATTCATAGGGAATGCGGTTAAGGATTTCTCTAACTGATCAAGTATGAAGAAGTTGCATAGCTTTACGGTGATTCAAATAAGTTTCAAATTATTGATGTTAGATTATTGTTTTTTTACGGGCAGAGGCGTTTCACAAGGTATTGGAGAGGGATTTCTAAAAATGTTAAAAGCTATTCTGACAGTCATCAAGCAATACAATTTGCCGGATTATAGCTATGAGAATGCTGGAGATGTTTCTCCTTCATAATTGATTATTTATGTACGTTTGGTTTTACAAGGGCCGGTCGGCACGAAAATGGGGTAATCTTGCTATAGTGATAACGATCTGACCGCGATTACGTGGGGTGCATACAAGATAGTGAGGAATGATACCTGGGACGTAGAGTCAGGAGAGGAAATATCATTTTATTGCAGAGGCGGTCAGGAATCGAAAAAAGGGGCCAATTTGCAAGGATCTTTGATTGTGGCCTACAGCTAACATATGCAGTACGGATGAAGCAACAGGTGTCTTTGAAACTTGAAGGAAAGTAGCGAAACCCAGGTAGGAAAAGCGGGTAACGTTTGGTGAATTGAAAAATTGGCAAAGCAATAGTATTATGTTGAACTAGTAAGTATTATTTGCGGGCTTTTTTTTTATCAGGTTTTGCACTCCAAAATTGGGATCTGGATACGCCATGTGATGAGGCATTCAAATGGAACTATGCTTTGACAGTAATGATTTATATTCCGTGGTAGAAGCATGAACTGTGATCATTTTGTTAATTTGACTCCCTTCGTTAACCTGCCGCTATGGTAAAATATGGCTTAATTCTTTTGTAATGAGAAGATAGCGAACTATTGCATTTTTCAGAAAAAGGCCATTCAGAACTTTTGATTAGTCTACTCTTGCCCCCCAATTTAGTGACCGCCGCCTATGATTTTCGATTTTTACATATTGGTCCATCTAATATCATCTCACTAACTAATTCTATCGATCATGGTTTGATTGAAATTTAATCGGTTTTGATAAACATGGCACTGTGGATAAATATACTCTAATGTTTTGTCCCCTTTTTGGCCCCCGTTGCCCCCTATTTTAAGATTATGAATTGATTTTTAAATTGAAAATGGGGGTGATATGTTAAAGATGCACGACCACCAGGTCCTTGAATTTTGAAAATGTGACGGGTCGAAATATGAAATCTCCGGGGGGGGAACATGCCCTAGCCATTATAGGGTAGCGGGAGCCGCACTAATAGGGTCAACCCCGCGCCCCAACTGGGGGGATGTTGAACACCCACTGCCTGTTTTATTAAGAATACCGAAAACGGCGGCGCGTAGTGCGTAAATTTTGACTTAACATATTGAGTCTTTCCCACTTTTGCGAAAATTCAGTTTCTTATCGGGTTCGGTAGTCCAGTTCAGGTCCAAGTGGACCCAACCTACAAAGGTTTGCGTGCACCTACAAAAGTTTGCGTGCCACCTACTAAAAGGTTGCGTGCCAGACAAGTTTTAACGAATGAATCAAGTTTTAAGGATTACATCAAGTCACAGTATCTACAAAACTGTGTGTGTCGGATTTTTATATCGGTGAACTGAGGTGGTCATTTTTGTGATCTCTCATATATAAGTCAATGGAAAATTATTCAAATGCTCTTCTTTTTTCGGATGATATCGGTCCTTTCCTTCTGATGATGTTAATAATACGATATTATGCAATGATCCAAGTGCGGTTACTCAAGGACCCTTAACGGGGGTCATATGAGGTCATACAGAGGTCACCCAACATCTTTTGTCAATAAGCTCTAAACATAATGCAGATAGAGAAGTGTACTTTCACACAATGTGTTTTTTCTCGTCAAGCACCTCTCCTGAATATTCAACATGTCTATTTTGGGTCAACCTTTATGCCTTGACCCGAGGTCATTTTTAGTTTGTTCTAAACATGATAAATTTAAAATATTTCAAAGCGCCTTGACGAATAAAACCGATGGCGATAAACAGTATGCGTTATTCTTTATTCAGGTAGAAGTATTCCGAAAGGTATGTTTTTTGCAAAAATCACATTTTTGATTTAATACCTCTAGAGCCTAAACTATTGACTGAGGTCAATTTTGAGACCACACCTTTCTATTTCAATTCCAATATCTAGCGATTGTATTTGAACGTTTGTTTCTAGAAAGCATAGTTTCCAAAATATTTGGGGGTTTCTGGAGCAATGTCACTAAACTGGAAAATTTTACCTTCAATGGCCTCTGGTGACCTGAGTTTTGACGTAAGCGAGAAAAAAATTGTATAGTTTCGAAATGATCTTTGATAACAATTCGAACAACGTTTTTTGTTTTGGTCTACGTACTATAAGAGCCGCAGTTAACTAACTTCGTATATTTTGGCCTTGATATTTGACGTTATATGGAGGGTCGCACAGGGAACCGCCATCGGGTGTCTGAGCAAATCCACACTAGTTTGTCCAAGACTCAGTGGTGTACCTTAATATAAGGTTAGGAGACAAAAATGGCATATCTTATCGAATATGAAGTCCCACTGCAAAAGATGATCGACTGCACAGTGCACTTTAGATGACACTCCCCATACCAAATATGGCAATTAGACAGCAAGCTAGGGAGGGAGAATAGTTTCTTGACATATTGGTTTTCTATTGATTCGCAGCCAGGTTGGTCGGGTGAAAATACATAATGTAACCTCATTAACCTAGTTATTCCGTATTACCTGGTGGACACCAACGTAATATCTTGCTGGATGTTGTCATCCTCAAAATCACAAACTAAAGCGCAACACCTCTGATTCAGCCTGTCCTGGTCTCCTGCAGGGGGCGGACGCGGATTATCGTTTTCATCTATCCCACCTAATCCTTCCGACACGCAGCTTGCTTACTGTGCTGCCACTCATTGGAGCGTTTCCGCTGGTTATTAGACGCGCACCACTGAAAAGCTTGCAAGCTCTTTAAGGACCAAGCTTAGTTTCCTGCCCCACCGACTAAACACCACCGTAACTAACGCCCCATACTCGCTTTCAGTCATTGGCAGGCTTGAAGGACGGCCTGTCTGCCCGTATCGATCATCCTGACTGCTTCAGTCAGTGCAGCTATGAGACGGCCTGTTCTGCCCCGTGTCGTCATCCTGCGTTCAGTCAGTGCAGCTTGTAGGACGGCTGTTCTGCCCGTGTCGACCATCTCTGCCGTTCATATCGTGAGCTTGAGACGGCCTGCCTGCCCGTGTCGTCACATGCACCTGCCGTTTCAGTCAGTGGCAAGCCTTGGACAGCCTGCCTGCCCGTGTCGATCATCTGCGTTCAGTCAGTGCAAAGCCTTGAGGGACTGGCCTGCCGGCCCCCGTGTCGACTCATGGCGTTCAGTCAGTGCCAGCCTTGAGAGGACGGCTGCCTGCCATGTCGGCATAGCCTGCGTTCAGTCAAGTGCAGCCTTGAGGACGGCCCTGCCTGCCCCCGTGGTCGGTGCTTCTTTCTTGCTGAAGTGTCGACTTAGTTTTGTTAAATGTGCGCTCTCCCGCATAATTTTAACTCGTGGTTGTATATTCGTGCTTTATGCAATTCAAGTGAATTAAAGCAGCATGAAGCTCTTATGCCAACTGCATACTTCGAAAAGTCCTTGTTCCGCTTTTTCTGACTTCTCTGGCTACAGCTTAAACAGCAGGTACCTTGACACATTGATGACTGGTCAAGTAAGGGGGAGAGTGCCAAACTGCGCCGTTCCTTAAAATCGCCATTGTTAATACTCGAAAATATCTGTCCTATATTATTTTTTAGTGCATATTATTAATCACCACACAATTATTATTTTCCGGTCTGCTGTCGGTCAAGCAAGGGTCCAGCTGTGCTTCAGGAATGTCATTTTTTCTAAATGTTTTGTTTTCTTTCTGTTGAACATGCATGTTTTACTGTACTTTTATGTTTTATTATGAAGTAGGGAAGAAGCTAAGTGGTTTGAATTTGGATTAGCAATTCATATGTGTAATCCTATTGAAGCAAAAAGCCAGATTCAAACTAAACATGTCGCATCTGTGCTGTTTTCACCGCGCGATCTTGCAGATGAATTCCGAATCAGCTATAATATTGCGCACCCAGGGCACATAACTTTGCGTCCATGGCGATAACGTGGTATTTTGACCCGGTGGTATTAACCTCTGGTTATCTCGACCTGTGGAACTTAAAACAACTTTTTCGCACATAAATTAGGTACGGGAACTTCCGGTTCCAAACATAAATTACAACACACAATGTGAAACTGAACGGTTTATTTCGTATGTTTGCACCAGTCGCAACAAGCATGTAAAATAACATTGGAAAAGCTAGTCACCTAAATGCGCCCGGTATGGTGCAATTAGGGCAAGCTGGTGCCTATATGCGCCTTTTGTAAGGTCGTGGCGAAATATCTAAGCTAACATAAAGTGATCCGATTGTTAAATGATGTTATTTTGCTAGAAATGTCCAGATCGCGTACTGAAGTGCATTTATATATCGACGTATATGCAGCACGGACGTGTTTTCCGTTTAAAGGGGGCGCAATATGGGCACTCTCCCCTACACCCACTGTGACATGTGACTGATCGCTCGCCCTCCAGGTACACGTTCGGAAAGCCCCTGATCGGTGCCAACGTGACCATCAACGCCACAGCGAGTGGTATCAGAGATTGGCAGTATAACAACAACAAGCAGCTGGTGCGTAACATCTCCGACTACCAGCTCAGCGACGAGGAGGGGTGCGCCATCTTCGACCTGGTCGTTAGCAAGATCGGCATCGGACACCCCAATATCGGATCCGGAAACACGGTGAGATGGTGACGTCTGTGACGGTGCGTCTGGCTGATTGGCGACTCTGTGATGGGTGACGCGTGATGGTGAGGTCTGTGACGGTGACGTCTGTGATGGTGACGTCCTGTGGATGGGTGAGCTGTGATGGTGACGCCTGTGAATGGTACGCCTCTGTGATGGTGGCCTGTGATGGTGACGTCTTGTGACGGGTGACGCCTGTGACGGTGAGCCCTGTGAATGGTGACGTTGGTGACCGGGTGAGCTGTGGACGGTGACGCTCGACCCTGCCTTCTGTGCCTGGTCTCCGCAGGTGGTTATGACGGTGGTGGTGGAGGAAGAGGGCACCGGATTGAAGCAGGTGGAGACCAAGAGGGTGTCACAGGCGTACTCCTTCATCAGTCTCACCGAGAGCGAAAACTCGCAGAAGTTCCTGAAGCCAAAGCTGCCCTATCATGGCGAGGTGAGAGAGCTGAAGGCGAGGTGAGACCTGGAGGCGAAGAGAAAGAGCTGAGGCGGTGCTGGTCTTCCTCAGGTGTGGCTGTCACCAAATATGATATTTATATTTCCGAGTACAGGTTGAACATGTACTGCAATGTAACTAAGCAAAACCTTCCATTGAAGATACTGGCGACAATATTGTATGTACCTTTCCGGTTTGTAAAAGGCCTTGCAATTCCAATTAGTGGACATGATAAATGTGTTCCATGTTGTTAAATAAATATCAATTATCTGATAAGTAGTCTGTCTGTCCACAACATCTATTCAAGAATGTGTTTTCCAGTACAAACTGAAGATTCAGGATGGCAAACCAGCGAAGAACGAGATCGTGAAGGTGTGTTACACGGCCACCTACAAGGAGAGAGCTATCAGGTGAGGTGACGCTGACGCTGCTGACCATCTATATGGCATATCACAACAAACATGATAAACTTCAATGGCATTGATATTGACAGAAAATAGGCTACGGGTCAGGCGTGGACTGGACAGTGGACATACAGTTAGAGGCGCCTCTTGCGGCAGAAATTGGTACTTACATAAGCCGCGCGGTTAAGAAAACAAGGAATATTCAACAAAATGCTGGGAGATTGTTAAGGATGCCCCATGCATTCTTTTGAATATCTATTTGTATATCAATTCATACAATATCGGAAAAAACACCTCTACATTCACTTCAGAAATCCAGTTTCTCTTTCTGAATGACCGCTAGGAGTATCGCACTAGGGTCAATTATATCCAACACTGAACAATAAACATGGAGAACCCAGTATGCCCTGACAGATTTAATTAAGGATAATCATTAGCCATTCCAAAATGTCTTTTCTGAACTAATTCAGGGACAATTCATGTTAGAAACGCCTTTGTTAACTGCCAGTCCCCTACTCCCAACTACATTGCATCAGTAGCTAAATAGGTACAATTTAAATTAAATAATGCGATCTTCAATCTCAATCAACATATAGGTACAAATGTGTTTACCTTGGTATTTTAAACTTAATCATTTAATCATGTTTTAATTTTTGCTCTCAAATAACTCGGTTATCATTCACTTGTATCGTAATAGCGTTTCACTGGATACAATTATTGATTCACATCAAGGAATTAAATGTCCGCCTCCGCACATGCATTAATGCCTCTTAAAGACACGCGTACCTACTTCACAATGCATTTCATTTTCACCAGGTCAAGGTGTGCAATGCCTTTACGATCTCGGCTAATATTTGAATTGCTTCATGTTTTGTTGTTTCTATATGTTCCAGATGTAAATTCCCTTACTTGTCACATTATGTCGACATCCTAATTTGCTTCACATGCGTGCAGTGCGAGTAGCATCTTGCCAAGCCTTCGACTGAGTGTCTTGAGTTCGCCATTGCCGTGTTGGTTACAGCCAAGGCCCTATATACTGATGAAAGCGTCCCCCAGCTTTGCAACCCCCGGACAGCCAGCCCCCCCCCCCACCCCACCTCGGCCCGACCTGGCCGGAACCCGCCCCAAGGATCGGCACTCGACTCACAACTGACGTACCTTCTCTCTTCTCTTGACAGCAGTGAGGACAGGCCGGATATACCCGATGATCCTATCTACAGCACGACCAAGAAGGTAAAGCCGAGTCGACGTTACTGAACGGGTATTCACGTAAATCACGCGCCCATTGTTTGCGTGCGTTTTTCAGCTGCCTTGGAATGAAATCAAACTGTTCACTTCGTGCATTCAGCTACATGTGATTCTTCATATTCTTAGTATGTTTTCGTTCATAAAATGCTGGACAAATAAGACTGCATGCCATCGGCCCCGCGATGACGTCACTAGTATACGACTCAGCTAACCTCGCCTTACCTCCTGTCACGACTCAGCTAACCTCGTCTTACCTCCTGCCATCGACTCAGCTAACTCGTCTTACCTACTGCCACGTCTCAGCTAACCTCGTCTTACCTCCTGCCATGACTCAGCTAACTCGTCTAACTCTGCCACGCTCTCGGCTAAACCTTCGTCTTACCTCCTGCCACGCACTCAGCTAACCTCGTCTTACCTCCTGCCACGACTCAGCTAACCTCGGTCTTACTCTGCCACGACCTCGCTACACCTCGTCTACTCTGCCACGACTCAGCTACCTCAGTCTTACCTCTCTGACGACTCAAGCTAACCTCGGTCTTACCTCCCTGCCACGACTCAGCTAACCTCTTCTTAACCTCCCTGCCACGACTTCAGCTAACCTCGTTTACTCTCCTGCCACGACTCCAGCTAACCTCGTCTTACTCCTGCCACGACTCCTAACCTCGTCTTACTCCTGCTACGACTCAGGCTCCTCGTCTTACCTCCTGCCACGACTCAGCTAACCTCGTCTTACCTCCTGCCACGTCTCAGCTAACCTCGTCTTGCCTCCTGCCACGTCTCGGCTAACCTCGTCTTACCTCCTGCCACGACACAGCTAACCTCGTCATGTCTCCTGCCACGACTCAGCTAACCTCGTCTTACCTCCTGCCACGACTCAGCTAACCTCGTCTTACTCCTGCACGACTCAGTAACATCGTCCTACCTCCTGTCACGACTCAGACTAACCTCGTCTTACCTCCCTGCCCACGGTTCGGCTAACCTCGCTTACCTCTGCCCACGACTCGCTAACCTCGTCTTACCTCCTGCTACGATCAGCTAACCTCGTCTTACTTCCTGCCAGACTCAGCTAACCTCGTCTGTACCTCCTGCCACGACTCAGCTAACCTCGTCTTACTTTCCTGCCAACGAACTCAGCTAACCTGCGTTTAACCTCCTGCTACGGACTCAGCTAACCTCGTCTTACCTCCTGCCACGACTCAGCTAACCTCGTCTTACCTCCTGTCACAACTCAGCTAACCTCGTCTTTCTTCCTGCCACGACTCAGCTAACCTCGTCTTACCTCCTGCTACGACTCAGCTAACCTCGTTTACCTCCTGCCACGACTCAGCTAACCTCGTCTTACCTCCTGCCACGTCTCGGCTAACCTCGTCTACCTCCTGCCACGACTCAGTTAACCTCGTCTTACCTCCTGCTACGACTCAGCTAACCTCGTCTTACCTCTTGCCACGACTCAGGCTACCGTCGTCTACCTCCTGCACGTCTCGGCTACGCTCGTCTACCTCCTGCCACGACTCCAGTTAACCTCGTCTTACCTCCTGCTACGACTCAGCTAACCTCGTCTTACCTCTTGCCACGACTCAGCTAACCTCACCTCATCTCTTTGGACCAACAGTACGAGGAGCACGTGCAGACTAAGTTTGGATACACGCCGTTCTTCTGGGAGACGAAGAGCCCGAGCAAGCGCACGACTACCGGCGAGTGCCGCGAGTACCGTACAGACGCCACGGGCAGGATCGTCTACTACATCCCACCCCAGGCCGAAGATATTGACTCGATCGTTATCAGGGTATGTATGCCGTGAACGCACTGCTGCATCCAGGTCAGAGTACATGTTTTTTCGGGCCCAAAGCACAGACGTTCGAACGATAATAACAGCGAATACCCCCCTGGTTATTTCCCGAAACAATGGCAATGATCACAGAGAGACGAGCAGGGTGGCAAGGGCGGATCTAGGGGGGCAAAGGGGCCATGCCCCCCAAAGGTCCTGAGACTATGTTTTGCCCCCCCAAAAACGGTCGGACGTACAGCTGTAAAAATTGTTTTTGCAAGTCAAAATACAGCTATCCACAGTGAAAACTCGAAAATTTCGCGCCGCTTCGCGGCATTACACAAAATAAACAATTGCTGTAAGAGGTGTATGTTGGGGAAAAAATTAACAATGAATGAAAATTAAGTCGTCTGGCAGTGCCCCAAAAACGTAAACAACAAAAGAGTCTGGCAGTGCGTGGCGTAGCTATTGCTAGCCCAGGTGCCACTCCCTCATAAATATGAACTTTCAGGTGGTCTAAATGTTAAGAGCGCTACGTCAGATCATTTCCTGAAAAAGGTGACGCGAAGCAGAGACGCGGACGAGTTGTGACACCAAGGAAGCTGCTTCTGCAGTGTCCAAGTTGCTGGATCCAAATGCTACTTGGAACCAGTGCCAAGGACAATCTTCCCCCAAGCCATTTCGTCCAGGCTCCTCCCGATCCACGAGGGACGGGATACAAGCACGTTTATGTTGTCGTTTTTAATGTTTCAGTGTTGTGGAAAGACGTTCTGACACTCGCTGTTTTCAGAACAATTTTGCAATGTTGGTTTCTACCAATTGTATGTTGCAGTTGCAGTGCATTATTACTAGGTTATTATTACCATATACTAGGTTTATTAAGCACTTACGTCACGGTCATGCGTGATTTCTATCCGAGAAATATTTATTAAAAACTACATTAATTCTCAATATTTTGCATCATACCGAGATGTGCAACCAGGCATATGGGTTATTTGAATTGGTTCCAATTGTTTAAATTTCTTTCCCCACGACCTAAAAAAACTTTTACGCTTTCGCGGCGCCATCGGTCGCCCAGTCGTCATAACGAAGCCATCGCCATCTTTTTGGTTCATTTAAAAAACGGTGAGATGAATTAATAGCACGTTTTAGCTTTATATCTCTACAATCGCGAACCGCAAATGTTCTGGTTTTATCAGGCGAACCAAAAATTTCGCGCCGCTTCGCGGCGCTTAATAAAATAGCCTATTTCCTTTTTCGATATCCAAAGAAGTCGAAAAATAACTATATATACTATATATATATAATATTATATATATTTTATAAATATATGTTTTGCGAGCTGGTGGTGGCTTTATCCCTTTGAGAGAGATAGATAATATATATATTTAATATATAATAGTATATATATTGATATAGTAAATAATATACAAGGAAATCGTGTGTTGCAAAATAAAGCGGACCGATTCGGGAAGAATTCGAAATTGGGGTAGGTAATTGTCCGCCCCCCCCCCTAAAAACGGTTTGCCCCCCCAAAAAACGACCGGCCTGGAATCCGGCCTTCGAGGGTTGAGGTTATTCGAAAGCTCTCAAATGAGACGCTCTAATGATACTCGAAATTGTCAAAATGTGGTCAACAAGTCCCGGTCATTGGTAAAGGTGAGATCGGTGTGTGTGTGTTGAATGTACTGCTTGCAACCTGTTGCCAGCTCATCTAATGCCAAGCCTTCGATTGCAACCATTATCATGATCATGCCATAGTCGCCTTCTCAAAATATATAATTCCCATTCCGCAATGAACGCTAAGGGAGGTGCCTCCTCACATTGGTGTGTGGTTGTTGACACTAGTCTGTTAAGAATCATATTTTCTTGATTAAGCCATGTATGCTCGCAATTTCCCGCCAAATCATTAGTTGCTGAGATATTCCAAAGTCGCTCAATCACATTCTGGCAGAAGATTAATTATCATATCGCCAGAGAGCTTTCGCACTAGAAGCATTGCTTTAAATATTAACACGCTAGCATATATTGTTAGCTTGGCAGCTTGCGCGAGTCTGATAGTGGTGTAACATTGTCCGCTACTCTGTTTAATAGGTGCGAATCGTTTTTTTGAGTTTTGAAACAAGAACATAAGTCAAACAGATAAATAGTAAAAATTCAACTCTAAGAGGGGCTGCCAGAGACGTGCATTTATCGTAACGAAGTAAATGCAAAGCAGTAGCTTCTTACCGTAATAAAAATATATTTGAACATTTTAAATGAGTAGGGCACACTCCCTTTAAGTGAGATTGTTGAACAAAGTCAGGTCGGTCACTAAAAGGTCCTACGCGTAAATATTCTACCTGCGAGGCTATGTTATTATTATTTTAGCCCGTCACGGCTGGATGACGAGTAGTGGTATGAGCTTTTATACCTGACCTCATTTACGTGCAAACAATGTCAAGCTTATCTAAAGGTAAGGTCAAAATTCGAAATGGATAATTATAAATAAAATGGGCATGCTTCTTAACTAGTTTTGCCTCCGAAATACAATAGTGGCGTTTATTTGTTCGCAGGTGTTCAATGCAAATAAAATAAAAATCGAAATACAAAATACGTCTTGAGTTAGAAGTTAGAATCATACTTTAGGAGCCATTTACTTCAGAAGTCAGTTGAAAGTAGCGATATTGTTTTATAATTTGGTTAGAAATTACCCATATCAGCTCTTTAACGCATAATCCTATTTTTAATATCATTGAGTCTTTTCATTTTGTATACATTTTTCCCGACATTTTGTGTTGCGTTCTTGGTGTAAATTTGTACCTTTCGAAATCCAAGATATTCCTTTTGTAGCCCTGACCATTAAATATACTTTTAAGCCTTGTATTGTATTTTGCTCAAAATATGGACCTTGTACAATATGTTAAAAGTTAGCTGATGGTTCGTCAAACTCGTGTGTAGTCGCGACACTTAATTAGCTACATCTCGAATGTTTAGACCAAATGACTGCCACATTGCTTTATTTTTGCATAGGGAACGCGAAATTGATCTATAAGAAGTTACACAAAGTTCAATTGATAGGTTTATTTTTGTTCTATTGCGAAAGTTCATCAGGGGGTGTCAGATTCGCTTTTGCGAATCTCGTCAGAGATTTGCCCCATCCCAGTCAACGTCGGGTGAAGTTTAGAGTGAAATGCGACTTTCAGATAGTAGTTTTCCTACTATGTATTGAAAATGCCAATCACACAGCGTACTCTACATTCAAACGTTTTCTGTGCGCATAGCAGTACATGCATTAATACGTTTAAACATGGTTTTAGATGGTTTTGAAGCCTGTCTTGTGCTTCACTATGTGTTGGCTGGTATAACGTCTGTGTTTGTTTGCCGTTTCAGACGTCGACCACCGTCGGCCGGGACTCTGATAGTAGCCGCAACAGCCTGAACGCGTTCTTCTCACCATCGCACTCGTACCTCAGCATCGACGCTCACGAGCTGCCCGAGCAGCTGCCGTGCTCCGGCGCCGTCACCGTAAAGCTGCTCTCCACCGAGGAGGGGCCCACGCCTGCCATGGTCTACAAGGTACGCACTACGCACCGTGTGTTATGGAAGCTGTAGAGCGCCCCGATCTCCGGGGTTTGGTGTACAAGGTACCCTTACGCACCGTGTGTTATAGAGCTGTAGAGCGCCCGATTATCGCGGGGTATTGATGGTCTACAGGTACGCATCGCACCGTGTGTTTTGATAAGAGCTTTAGAGCGTCCGATCTCGTGCCGGGGTATATGGTCTAGTCTAGGGTACGAGCCCATACTGCACGACAACAGCCCGTGGTGGTATGGAGCTGTAAAGAGCGTTCCTGATCTCTCTGGGGTTATGATGGTCTGACAAGGTACGCACTAATCAGCCTGTGTGTTATGAGAGCTTGTAGAGCGCCCGATTTATCCGGGGTTATATGGTCTACAGGTACGGCACTGACGCCGCGTGCTGTATAGGAGGTAGGGGCCCGATATCCGGGGTTATATGGTCTACAAGGTACGCACTACGCACCGTGTGTTATAGAGGTAAAGGGCGCCCGATATCCGGGGTTATATGGTCTACTAGGTACGCACTACGCACCGTGTGTTATAGAGGTAAAGGGCGTCCGATCTCCGGGGTTATATGGTCTACAAGGTACGCACTACGCACCGTGTGTTATAGAGGTAAAGGGCGCCCGATCTCCGGGGTTATATGGTCTACAAGGCACGCACCGTGTGTTTGTCACGTTGTGATATCCGGGGTTATATGGTCTACAAGGTATGCACCGTGTGTTATGGGTTATAGGGCGTCCGATATCCGGGGTTATATGGTTTACAAGGTACGCACCGTGTGTTATGGGGTTATAGGACGCCCGATCTCCGGGGTTATATGGTCTGGAAAGTACGCGCTGTGTGTACTGGGGTTATAGGGCGCCCGATATCCGGGGTTAAGTGGTGCCAAAGGATGCACTGATTGACTTGGTTTCAGTTTGGTTTGGGTTTAGTTTGGGTTTTTGATCGCTGATGGTGGCTCCGGTGGTTAGTCCCATCTATCCTACATTCTTTACCTTTTGATGGTATTGATTGTGTGGAGTCGGTGGGAAAATGGTAAGAGACTGGCGCTCATGTGAACAGAAATGTGAAAGAGCGTTAAGAGCGAGCGTAAGCTCATTAAAGAAATGTTCACCTTGGTTTTTTTTCAAACACGATTCGACTATACTTTTGAAGATCACTTCTTGTGTCATGTAAAAATACCATTAGCATCTGCGTCGATTCAGGTACAGAAGGAGTACAATGATTAATTTTATCAAAACTGAATGGCATACTCTCCGCAACAGTCAATACGTGGCTCACCAATAACATATTCGGCAGCATCTAAGTCGCGTAAGATTCTAGCATAGCCTCTGCCATGCGTAGGGCTCACATTCTTGACATTCCTTCGACAGAAAAGTCAAATTATTCCGCTGGAGAGCTCTTTCGCCCTGAACTTTTGCAGTTAAGGTTATTTTCAACACGGGCTACACAACTGCTATATCAGTTCAAAACCCATGTTGAAGGTTAACTTTTTCCTTTAAGGTGTATACTGTTGAAACGCCGCCGAATTAGTGCTACACCTATTAAAGAAAATAATTCCCCTATAACATGGGTTTTGAACTGAGATAGCAGTTTCGTAGACCGTGTTGAAAAAACCCAACTGCAAGTTTTCTTGGCTGAAAGGGCTCTCCAACCGAATATATTTGACCATTTGTCGAATGAATGTCACGAATGTGGGCCCTACGCACCTGGGCCGAGCCTGTGCCTATGCCAGTGAAGGATATTAGCGACTGACATCCGAGATGAATCGTGATAGTGGCTGAGCCACGTTTTACGTGCGGAGTAGTACGTCATATAATTGTAGTGATCAATTAATAAGTAGCGCCTTCTGTCCTGAAGTCGCGCATGTATTTTTGGACATGCTAGATCAAAGGAAGTTGGTAGTTTAAAAGATAGTAAAATTATGTTTAAAAAAATGTCCAAGGTGAACTATTTCTTTAAAAGGAACAGCTGGCACCTGGTTACTTATATTGATGTTGAATATGAGCTCATGTGTCCTCGTGCATGGCATTGGCTAATTATGCATAGTATAATCTAGAGTGTAAACAACCACTGGGGGCGTCGAATCACAAAGAATAGTTTGAAGTTTGTTTTTTGACATCTGTAACATCGCCCAGGTTCCTCCAGTTGTCTTATGCAACGGGGCCCTGATCACTGACGTCACTCTTTACTAAATCGTTTGTCGACAGTTGAACTTGGTTTTACATTTGGCCATACATTGAGCGTACTATGGCAGGGGGTGACGGTTTCTTCCATTCCGAATTGCTTCATTGGATTGACGTCAATCAGTGGCCCAGAATAATTAAAATTAACTTTTTATGAAATTGAGGCACTTGTTTTGCGACAAAAAAGTGTCCATAAATCGTGTTTCGGCTCAGCTAATTACTTCATGTTTAGCAACACAAGCGGGCGTATCATTGAAGTAGCTGTGTTTGGAAGGTTGGCATGTGTCCTTGTAACATTTCAGTCTAAAAGAAAGAAGAAACTCGGCTTTCGTTCTTAATTGGGACATGGCTGCATTAGGATGATCACCTCAGGGCTAAAGGATACTGCGTTGCGGAATTATGTGAAGGGCTGGAGACAACAGTACAGAGTATTTCCTTTTGAAATAACCTGTGCTGTTTCTCTCACGTCATTTAAATTTCAAATTGTGGTGTGACACTTTCTCGTTATTTTTATTCTGTAAAACTACCTTTACGAAAGAAACGGTACTGATTTCGAGCGGATTTATTGGGCAAATTCGTCATTTGCGCATTGGTTGTGAAATTGCGAACATTTCTCATATTTGCATCGCTTGCTCTACCATTGTTTGCCCATATACTCACTGTATCGCGTTAACCGTTACAATTCCACTTCGCTCGCCTTTGTTGGGCAGATTATGTCGAGAGGCCGCATCATCAAGGCTGGTAACATGAACACGGACAGCCTGACGTTCCCGGTGCTGGCCAAGATGGGTCCTGAGTTCAAGCTGCTCGTCTACTACATCAAGAAGAGCGGAGAGGTCGTCAGCGACTCCAGGATCTTCAAGGTCGACAAGTGCTTCCCCAACACGGTATGTCATCGCAAGTGATAGCGATTTGCACTAACAGTTGTTTTATGAACCATATTCGGGTAGAACTTACAGACTAATAATGTTCGAGGAGTGGTGTGCCAATCAGTCTGAATCTCTTAGTTGGAGCTCAAGCTGACGTTTGGCCTAGCTGATTTGGCCGCTTTGTGTGCACCATAATAATTGTTTTCTAGCATAAAACTAAAATAGACGATTTGTTAAACTGATTATGTTAATGACACTCTCATTTCTTGGTAGAAAACTATCTTTTTCGTACTTCCTGTTGTAATAAGAGTGATACGAAGTTTTCCCATATTTGCTCGTAAAAAGTAATCCTTTCGTATTATCTGTTGTAAGAAAGAGTGATGTAAAGTACTGGAGTTCGCCCTCGAAACAGCGCAGTGCATGTCTGCGTGTCTGTGCATCCAAAGCAGCGTCGGCGCTGGTCGATCAGTCTGACTGACAGACTGTGTCTGGATTTCAGGTTCAGGTCAGCTGGGACCAGAAGACGGTCAAGCCGGGAGACTCTGCCTCCTTCACCGTCCGAGCCGCACCCAACTCAGTCTGCGGCATCAGTGAGTTCCTCCGGCCACAGAGCAGTACATTTCTCTGATGCTCTGCAGGGCTCATGCAAGCTCATGCTCATGCTCAAGCAAGCAAGCGTCCCATTTCTGTATAGTTATGCTGTCATGCTGTCAACATTTTTTGCTGATTCTTGATGCCTGATGCTTTGATGAAACATGCTTGATGCTTTGATGTTTATATTATTATTATAGCATGTGCAATGCTTTCAGTATCGGTGTCGTTCATCTTTAAGGAAATAGTTCACCTTATGTTTTTTTTTTTCAAGCACGCCATCGGGGAAATTTAAAAATTTATTTCCTTTTTTATAATACAGCTTCTTTTTTTACCGTCAAATTTGTCCATACAATCGCGCTGTTAAGACAAGAGGAACGTAAACTTACTAATTTTATCAAAACAATGTATAATACATACTCTAGTCCAGCTGTCCATAACGGTACGTGCATGAACCAAATGCTGGGCTAATCAGATTCGAAAGTAGTCGCGGAATCCAGCTAATCCAGATTTGAAGGTAATCGTAAAGCTGCAAGCTGATTGGCTGTTTTGTATTAGCCTCTGCGCCTAAGTAGGTGCATTCATTTGCCAGCCCACATTATCTTCCAAACCCCACATTCATTCGACAAAAAGTAAAATATATTCGTCTGGAGAGTCTTTTCAGCCAATTAAACTTGCAGATAGGTTTTCAACATGGGCTACACAACTGGTATCTCGTCGGATCCATAACCCTGTTGAAGGGGAGGCCATTTCCTTTAAAGGAGTGTGCCTACTCTTTTGAAATATCAAATACATTTTTTTCTTCTTATCGTTAAAAGGTTGAGATTGTTCACACTGAGTCTGTAGAACATATTGTTATTAATTTATCCATTCGTACTTATTTCCCCCAGATTCATTTTAGTTGCTGAGATATTCCAAGTCGCCATATCACAATTCCCGACGGAACTTAGATATAGCCAGAGAGCTTTTCGCCTACTAGAAGCAATTGCTTCCAAATTACAACGCTAGCATATATTGTTAGCTCTGCCCAATATAAAACACTCGTGAGCACTGATAGCAGCTGCCGAACAGAGCTCGATAACTATAAACAAACCCATACAATTGCTTCTATACGTTTGTTTATCGTCTTTGGTGCGCCATTATACGGTAACATCTTCGTTACTTCTGTTTTATTTTAGTTAGTGACGATCGTTTTATGAGTTTTGAACAAAACAGAATGCAAAACAGAATATAGGTACAAGAATTGAAGTTTGAACTATGGGGTCCAGACGACTGAATTTTTATCGTAAACCAATGATCAAACCAATAGCTTCTTACCGTAATAAAAATGTATTTGACATTTCAAAAGAGTAGGCACACTCCCTTTAAGAAGCTATTGGAGTGATCATTGGTTGCGGTAAAATTCAGGTCTGGAGCCTTTTTAGTTGATTTTTTGCTTGTATTCTGTTTTTCATTTGTTTTGTTTAATAACTCATAAACAATCGCCACTATAAACAGAGTAACGAAGATGTTACCTACAATGGCGCACCAAAGACAATAAACAAACCCAAACGAACAATGTAGAATAGTTATCGAGGCCTGTTAGGCATCTGCTATCAGTGCCCAACAGTTGTTTTTCTATTGGTCAGGCTAACAATATATGCTAGCGTTGTAATTTAAAGGGACACTGCACTTCCAAAAAGTTCTCAAATGTACGCGATTTGTGGTGCAAAATATGAAGTAATTCCTAGCTGAACACGATTATGAACATACGTTTCTCAACAAAAAGTAACTCAATTTTCATAAAAAAAACACTTTTAATATTGGGCTGATGACGTCAGTATGAAGGAATTTTGAAAATAAGAGAAAACCTTTGCACGCCTGCCATATGTATGACTAGTGTAATGGCTAATTTATGGCCCAAATGTAAAACAAAGTCGACTATCATCAACATTTCAGTAAAAGTGTGACGACGTCCATATAGGCTCAGAATCCCCGTTCAAATACACTGGGGAATGGGGGATTTTACAGATGTAAAATCAAACTCAATTTTTTGTGATTCGACCTCCGGTGGTTGGTTTTCAACTTATACTATACATAATTGCATGCCTAGCACGAAAATGGCTATCTCAACTCAAATATAATGTTAAGGTGGCAGTGTACAACTTAAAAGGGATTTTCACATTAACATAAATTTGAGTTGAGATGGCCAAGTTGTTGGATTCCATTGAAATTAGTATTGGTAAGAAGTTAAAACACCACAGAAGGTCTTAATCGAATAGTAAATTTGAGTTGGTTTTGAACATCTGCAAAAAATAAGGCCCTAGTGTATTAGGGTAGCCTCTAACACCGCACTGAGAAGGGTATGCCACTAAACACCCACTGGAGGGGGGTGGGGGCAACTTTTAGTGCCCCCCCGTGAGATCTCCGAAAGTTATGAGACCTAGAACGTTTCAAACTTATAGGGTAGGTAGGTGCTGTGATGATCTACATTCTCTGACATTTGTGACCTTAAGGTCAACTAATCTTAAAGTCAAACGAGATCATGAGGTCAAATCGGGCCAAAATTCCACCTTTTTTAAGGATTTGACCTCTGTGACGTCACACGTCAACTTGCAATGTGCCTGAAGTTCCGTTTGGGGATGAAGATCGAACACTGGCTTACCAAACTGGCGTTTGAATCGTCCCGATCTGACTGTTTGTTCCGAAGATATCGCTTCGCCGACCTCGATTCTGGCCGCCGTTTTTTTTTTATTCAAATCCATATAACTCAAAAATTTGCCGACCGATTCGATTTTTTAACGTCAAACAATCCGCTATTGTGTTGCCGTAAATGTCGCTCAAACATTACCGCCCTGCGCCGCTTCGTTTTTATATTTCACGAAAAAACATGTGGAGGGGGGCACAAAAGTGCCCGCCCTACCAGTGCGCGTGTTAAAGCCGGATTGTCGTCATCCTTTTTCTCAAATGTTGATGAAGTAACTTGTTTTACATTTGGCTATACATTAGGCCATAACAACTAGTCATAATATTTGCGCGTGAAGGTTTTTTCTATTCTCCCAGAATTCCTTATATGACGTCATTAGCTCAAAATACTAAAACTTATTTTTCATGAAATTGAGCAGCTGTTTGTGGAGAAACAAATGTCAGAATCGTGTTCGTCAGCAATTACTTCATATTTTGCACCACAAGCGGCGTACATTGGAGAACTTTCAGAGAAGTGAAACATTCCCTTTAAGGGCAATTATTATAGTAGCGAAAGCTCTCTGGCGAATATCGATAATTTTGTTCTGCCATAATAATCTTGTCGATTTTGGAATATATCAGCAACTAAAGTGAATCTGGATAAACGAATTATATGTTTTTTTAATGTTCTATAGACCAGTGTCATCAACCCCACATGACCGATGTGAGAAGGTACACTTCCTTTAACAACGAGGTTTATTTGAGGCGTATTGGAAGTATGTGGAGACAGATGGTGTGGTATGCTTTGCTGTGTTTTGGCTAAGGATGATTTTTGTGTCTGGCAAGCCTTGTGCAGAAGCTTGCCTGAATGTTTAGGTCTTTTAATGTGGTGAACACTGAACAATGGACAAGGAAGTGGCCGGGTTGTATTCCCCTGGCTGTGGCCGTAGGCGCCCACACAAGTTGTTACTCTACATCAGGGGCCGGCAACATTTTTAGGGCGCGAGCCGGATGAGAGATCTGGAAGCAGTCGGCGGGCGGGGCATAAAACTCGATACAACTTGACGGCAATTACATGTCACATTGGGAAATATGAACAGCGTAATTTAATGCATTTCAAAAGTTGTCTTAACAGCTTGAGATGTTTTGCCGTATGTCACATGGTGGAATATGTATGCCTTCTTAGACAGACTGCGCCAGCAGGCAAAATCTATCATAACAAATAATGAAAGCACGTATCAACTATGAATACACCGTAAGTTGCCGATACCAGCCGCGGGCCGGACGTCAGGCGGTCGCGGGCCGGATCCGGTCCGCGGGCCGGAGGTTGCCGACCCCTGCTCTACATGGAGTATAGGGGTTCGTTTAACTTCGATATATACCCACACGGATCGCTGTGCGCAGTGTATTGCCTGTTGGTTCACAATGTGCATTAGCGTGATGGTTGCGGCGTGCTATGCAGTGATTTGGTGGCATCGGGTTTAAACTGTGTGCGATCTAGGCACGATTGAATACAATGAAGCAGGTACCTCTAATTTCTCCTATATCTTGCTGTAAACAGGCTGAGCGTTGACTTATGTCGTCTCCATTGTTGTCGTATACAGGTGCTGTGGACAAGAGCACCGAACTGCTGGGTACATCGAACCAGATTACCCTGGATACAGTGTTCAACAAACTGCAGGAATTCATCATCCGAAGCTACCAGAGTCCCCAGCAGGTATGCTACGAATGCTAGCTTGTCTATTAGATACGCTTAAAGTCTGACGGAATACGATCGATTGGCTGGCGGGGGACTTAACCTTCTTGCTCCCTCTGGATAAGTAAGGGCAAAACAAAACATTCGATGTGGGGAGGGATTGAGAGGACTGTTGCGAGGGTTGAACTCAACATTGGAGGGAGGGGGCGAGGTTTACTCCAAAGTATACGAATTGACGCGTTATATGCTAGTATAGTTGATACCTAATACCTATCCTGTGACTTAAACATGCGATACCTTAGTGCTGTCATTCCAAAGATATTATGAAATGTGTCTTCTCACCATAGCTTTGGTATGTGAAACCCTGACTCTATAATTAAATTTGTGACGTCACTGTGACCTGACCTGACATTGAAATAACACCAAATATTACCCTCACGCAGCCTAGGCATTCATTTAAAGGTACCCGAAGGTACAATTTGCTATCTCACGATGTGTTTTTGAGATAGCGCCGAAAACCAAGGGGCAAAATAGCCCCCAGCGTCATGCAGGTCAAAAGAATGATCTAGGTAGAACCGAGAAAGGCTTGTTGCGATATTGTGAGGGTCTTGATATTTTATTAATTTTGATATTAATTATTCAGGTAGAAAGGTTTTGCTTGCCTGATAACGTGCTACTCCAATGACAGTCGTCTAGTTCATTGATATAACCATCGTTATAAAACTAACAGTTAAACTAAATGTAGCCCCCATTGCTCAGCATTGCTTTCTTGCCCTGGTGGCATGGATGAATTAGTGTTACATGTCGACTCACAGAGGTATAACAACTATAACAACATGACCTTTGTTTTCGCATCAGGTGGACAATGATGACGAGTACTGCAGGGAACTTCAGATTTCCCTGGTTGAAACCCTGCAAAGGTTAGTAATCGTAACGTATATTACATCACCGTACTATAGGATTGTTTAACTGTTTACGCGTTGATCAACTAACACATTAACAATCGTTCCGGAAGCTAGTACTAACACGAGTACTTATTACCTTGCACCGCTCAACTAAATGCTCACAATTCAACTTCCTGAACTCAAGTGCAAGGTGCCGTTTACAGGACACCAATGTTTACGCGTGCTTTCACTATGAACCAGTCTTAATCATGTTTGCATACAATCGCAAAGTGACCTACGTTGTTGTTCCTCCGACAGCGGTGGCGCTACTGAGTCCGAGCTGACTGGGATACCAGCGAAGACGACCTCGGACGGCGGCTCCTCCTCCAAAACCGGCGCCTCGTCCTCCTCCGACTTCCATGATTTTCCTCCGCGGCCCGCCCCGCGGTACCGCACCGACCGCGACGACGCCATCAAGCCGTTCGACGTGAGTGTGGCTGACTGAGGGGTCCGTGACGGCGGGGGGCTGACTGAGGGGTCCGTGACGGCGGGTGGCGACGGCGGTTGCGACGTGAGTGTGGTGACTGAGGGGTTCCGTGACGGCGGGGTGGTGACGGCGGTTCGACGTGAAGTGGTGGCTGACTGAGGGGTCCGTGACGGCGGGGGGCTGCTGACTGAGGGGTCCGTGACGCGGGGTGGTGACGGCGTTCGACGTGAGTGTGGCTGACTGAGGGGTCCGTGGACGGCGGGGTGGTACGGCGTTCGACGTTGAGTGTGGCTGAACTGAGGGGGGTCCTGGACGGCGGGGTGGTGTACGGGCGGTTCGACGTTGAGAGTGGCCCTGACTGACGGGTACCGTTGACGGCGGGGGTAGGTGGACGGCGGTTCGACGTGAGTGTGGCTGGACTGAGGGGGTCCGTGACGCCGTGGTTTGGTGACGGCGGATTCGACGTGAGTGTGGCTGACTGAGGGGTCCGTGGACGGCGGTGGTGACGGCGGTCGACGTGAGTTGTGGCTTCTGACTGAGGGGTCCGTGACGGCGGAGGGGCTGGATGAGGGGTCCGTGACGGCCCTGGACGGTGGTGACGCGGTTCGACGTGAGTGCATGGCTGACTGAGGGTCCGTGACGGCTGGGGGGGCTGACTTGAGGGGTTCCGTGACGGCGGGGTGGTGACGGGCGGGTTTCGACGGTGAGTGTGCGACTGAGGGTCCGTGACGGCGGAGGGGCTGGGACTGAGGGGTTCCGTTGACGGCCGGGGGGTGACGGTGGTGCGACGTGAGTCTGGCTGACTGAGGGGTCCGTGACGGCGGGGGGCTGAAGCTGAGGGGTCCGTGACGGCGGTGGTGACGCGGTTCGACGTGAGTCTGGCGCTGACTGAGGGGGTCCGTGACGGCGGGCTGATGAGGGGCCGTGGACGGGGGAGGTGGTGACGGCGGTTCGAGCGTGAGTGTGGCTGACTGAAGGGTCCGTGACGGCGGGGGTGACTGAGGGGTCCGTTGACGGCGGGGTGGTGACGGCGGTTCGACGTGAGTGTGGCTGACTGAGGGGTCCGTTTGACGGCGGGGGCTGACTGAGGGTCCGTGATCGGGCGGGGGGCTGATGGAGGGGTCCGTGACGGCGGGTGGTGACGGTGGTTCGACGTGAGCTGGCTTCTGACTGAGGGGTCCGTGACGGCACCGGGGGGCGACTGAGGGTCCGTGACGGCGGGTTGGTGACGGCGGTTTCGACGTGATCTGGCTGACTGAGGGTGTCCGTGACGCGGGGGTGGCTGACTGAGGGCGTCCGTGACGGCGGGGTGGTGACGGCGCGTTCGACGTTGTTCTGGCTGACATGAGGGGTTCCGTGACGGCGGGGGGCTGGGACTGACGGGTCCGGCTGACGGCGGGGGCTGACTGAGGGCGTGGTGACGGGCGGGGGGCTGATGAGGGGCGTGTGGTGACGGCGGGGGGGCTGACTGAGGGCGGTGGTGACGGCGGGGGGCGGACTGACGGGTCCGTGACGGCGGGGGGCTGGACTGAGGGGCGGTGGTGACGGCGGGGGCTGAGCTGAGTGGCGTGGTGACGTCGGGGGGCTGACTGGACGGTCCGTGGACGGCGGGGGGCTGAACTGAGGGCGTGGTGACGGCGGGGGGCTGACTTGAGGGCGGTTGGTGACGGCGGGGGGCTGACTGAGGGCGGTGGTGACGGCGGGGGCTGACTGACGGGTCCGTGACGGCGGGGGGCCTGACTGAGGGGCGGTGGTGACGGCGGGGCTGACTGAGGGTCCGTGACGGCGGGGGCTGATGAGGGCGTGGTCGACGCGGGGGGCTGATGAGGGCGTTGGTGACGGCGGGGGGCTGGACTTAGGGCGGTTGGTGCGGCGGGCTGACTGAGTGCAGGGGTGACGGCGGGGGGCTGACTGAGGGGTTCCGTGACGGCGGGGGCTGACTGAGGCGGTGTGACGGCGGGGGGCTGACTGAGTGGCCGGTGGTGACGCGGGGGGCTTGACTGAGTGGCGGTGGTGACGGCGGGGGGGCTGACTGACGGGTCCGTGACGGCGGGCTGACGACGGGTCGTTGGACGGCGGGGGGCTGAAACTGAAGTGGCGGTGGTGGACGGCGGGGGCTGACTGACGCGGTCCAGTGAGGCGGGGGGCTGACTGACGGGTCCGTGACGGCGGGGGGCTGACTGATGCGTTGGTGACGGCGGGGGGCTGACTGACGGTCCGTGACGGCGGGGGCTGACTGAGTGGCGGATTGGTGACGGCGGGGGGCTGACTGACGGGTCGTACGAGCGGGGGCTGACTGACGGGTCCGTGACGCGGCGGGGCTGACTGAGTGGCGGTGGTTGACGGCCGGGGGCTGACTGACGGTCTGTCCCTGACGGCGGGGGCTGACTGACGGGTCCGTGACGGCGGGGGGCTGACTGAGGCGGTGGTGACGGCGGGGGTACTGAGTGGCCGGTTGTGACGGCGGGGCTGACTGGAGGGGCGGTGGGGTGACGGCGGTGGGGCTGACTGAGGGGCGGTGTGACGGCGGGGGCTGATGAGGCCTGGTGGTCGGCGGCTGACTGAGGGCGGGTCGGTGGTGACGGGCACGGGGGGTGACTGAGGGCGGTGTGACGGCGGGGGGCTGACTGAGTGGCGTGGTGACGCGTGGGGCTGGACTGACTGGGTCCGTGACGGCGGGGGGCTGACTGACGGGTCCGTGACGGGCGGGGGGCTGACTGAGTGGCGTGGTGACGCGGGGGCGATGAGGGCGGTGGTGACGGCGGGGGCTGACTGAGGGGCGGTGGTGGTACGGCGGCGGGGCTGACTGAGGGGCGGTGGTGAGGGGGGGGCTGACTTGAGGGGCGGTGGTTGACGGCGAGGGGCTGACTGACGGAGTTCCGTGACGGCGGGGGGCCTGGGACTG
Organism: Semibalanus balanoides; assembly: GCA_014673585.1. Classification (NCBI taxonomy): domain Eukaryota; kingdom Metazoa; phylum Arthropoda; class Thecostraca; order Balanomorpha; family Balanidae; genus Semibalanus; species Semibalanus balanoides. The sequence continues at coordinate 41,408 of VOPJ01013255.1, read as the reverse complement.
AGGGGCGTGGGACGGCGGGGGGACTGGACTGAGTGGCGGTGGTGACGGCGGGGGCTGACGAGCGGGTCCGTGAGGCCGGAGGGGCTGGACTGAGGGTCCGTGACGGCGGGGGCTACTGGGGCGTCGTGACGGCGGGGGCTGACGTAGTGGCGGTGGTGACGGCGGAGGGCTACTGAGGGCGGTGGTGACGGCGGGGGGGCTGACTGAGTGGCGGTGGTGACGGCGGGGGGGCTGACTGAGTGTCGGTTGGTGACGCGGGGGGCTGCTGACGGTTCCGTGACGGCGGGCTGACTGACGGGTTCCGTGACGGGGGGCTGACTGAGGGGCGGTGGTGACGGCGGGGGGCTGACTGAGGGGCGGTGGTGACGGCGGGGTGGTGTGCAGCTGCACCTGGGGTGAGCTACAGCTCTGATGCTGCTGTGCGATTGTCGGCTCTGGTCGCCAATGGGAGAGGACGCCGCCCACTGCTGTGCGATTGTCGGGCTTCTGGTCGCCAATGGGGAGGACGCCGCCACTGCTGTGCGATTGTCCGGCTCTGGTCGCAATGGGAGAGACGCCGCCCACTGCTGGTTGCGATTGTTCGGCTCTGGTCCGCCAATTGGGCAGATAGAGGAGCGCCGCCGACTGCTTGTGCGATTGTGGCCTCTGGTCGCATGGGAGAGGACCCGCCCACTGCTGTGCGATTGTCGGCTCTGGTCGCCAATGGGAGAGGACGCCGCCCACTGCTGGGTTTGGTGCCCGAGCGTCGAGCCGGAGTTTACCCACGCTGCCTATCAGTCATTGGAGGTTACCCTTATTGATAGTATTGGGTTTACCCAGGCCGATTAGATGGAGTCTTCACAGACAATTCAAATGTCTTAGCAAAATTGATATCAAGTAAAGTTATGTTTGGGCTCATATGAAATGTGAAACATTTGATCGTGAAATCCTGGAAGAGCAACGTCTAGGAACCTATTTTCAGTGACGTCAGTAGGGATGTTATGTCTGTTGGCTGAGTTGAACCTAAGCATCTTCATGTGAGCATGTGGACGACGAACATCGTCCTACATTGATATGTTTTTCAGTTCACATTCTAGTTCAATTATTTTATTTCATTCGTGTTCGGGTTTTCCTGGAACCGACTATTCAAATCAGCCATATACCTCATCATTGAACGAGGTGCATACAAGATCAATTGCAGAAATGACCTCGATACTCAGCTGTGCTTTCTGCTGATTACCAGTGTTTACCAGTCTCTACCAGCGTTGAGCCGTGCTTACCGGTGTGTAATGCTGGCGTTCCACAGCAAGCTGGATTTCTGGTCATCTCTAACCTGGCCCTGGAGACGCGTCCCTGCTACAAGAGGGTGGAGGCCAAGGAGCTGCCGGGAATCATATCTCCGGACAAAATCCAGGCAAGCCGCGTCACTTCTACCACCACTGCCTTCTCCGTGGTAGGTTACTGTCCAAGGGCTGCTGCTGGGCGACCCCTACCCGACCTCGTATCCCGACCCTAATCCCTTACTTCAACTAACCACCATCATCACTACCACCACCGTCGCCTTCGTCATCAACATCTGCAGCATATTATCTTCAGCAACTTTGAGGTCTGTGGCATGGGGCTATGGGAACCGCGCATGACACCATACCAACAGCTGGGGTTGACTTACGCGGGGGAAAGAAGGGGTATGCTCCTGGGGTATAACTGCGCTGCGCTGCAGGTGCTCATTCCAACTGGCTGATGCCATGGGGGGTTCACTAGGCACGCTTTCGAGTTGGCGTTGCGATGCGAGGCTCAACAAGCGATGAGCTGCCATTGGGCCTTCGGTGGGACCTGTGACCAACGGCTGATAAGGGGCTGGGACTGCCGCTGGCCGGCTTGCTGGGTGGTCTGGAGAGCGCTGACACGAACGGCCTGGAGGCTGACCTGATTGGCCTGCGAAGGCCTTGGCCCTTGACAACTGAGCTGAGCATTCCCAGTGTGCACAAGGAGTCGCACGTGTCACGACTAGCCGTGAGAATCGCCGGGGAAATGCTGGCGCTCTGCGGGCCGTGGGTCACCACTCGCTGCAAGTGGTGAAAGTGAACAGCTAGTTTGTTCCTGCACGTGCACTGTCTCTACCTTTATATGATTATTTCACAATGGCGCATAATTCGATTCTAAACAAGTACTGCAACTATTCCGACTGACAAGTCTTGCAAACTTGTGTTCATTAAATTGTTATTGCTTTGACTAAACAACAAGAACGCTTAACGTAGACATTGACAGCATCTGGTGCATGTTATCGCTGACTGGTATTTGATAATGGACCTCTACTTTCGCGCTAGTCGGCAGCGGGTTGCAGCACTCGGGACACTCGGGCTAGGTCGCGCGGGTTTGCCTCTCGGAGCGTCTAGTTTCTTCCAGGCCCCATATGGCCTCGCCCGCGATGGACATATCGGGTTCACGTGGAATGGCACCAGAACGTAGACTAGCTCAACAACAGCCTGCACCACAACAGCCTGCACCACTGCAAGAAAAGCAAGCGCGGGACTTCTTTCCCGAGGCCTTCCTCTTCACCAAGAGACTCTTGAGTGTAGGCATGTGGCCACGTAGGCTCACATCTCCGACGGGTAGCGCGCCCTTATAGACTGTGTATTTTAGGCTGAATTAGTCCATTTCACGCTCTTCTAAACTATTTAGACTGGTCATAGCTCGGACTTTCACACTGTCGGCAATGATGAGGCATTTTTCACGGAACAATTGGAGTCGGTGAGATGAAAGATGATAATTTTTGAGGGTATAGGTATAACATTCACAAATGCTCCCCATTGAAGTGTTTGGTGACATTTATAAGGCCAACACGCTGGCTGACAATGATATGGTCTTCCTTATAATATCGCGGGTCCAAAAATGGCCACCACTTAGCCACCCTGACCATTCAACGTGACAATAAGGGCTATACAGCTAACTGCAATCACCATGTACGGGTTAGTGACTGTACATTTCGTCAAATGGCTCATCAAATGTCTATCGAAAGTAGCTCGTCAAATGACTCGTCACAATGGCTCGATAACCGACTGGTCATTCGACGGTCAGATGGCTCCGTCAACAGTGCACTGGCCAGCACCGGCACACCTGCTAACTACAGGGCTATTCTGCACCATTATTGCCCGTATACTTTATCATCATTGGGCAAGGATATTTTTCAATATAAATGCAGTAGGAACCTTTTGAATGGATGGATTTCCGAAGTCAGTCCCTAGGGCTAATGGCAGCTCGTTGAGCAAGCCCTGACGCCTTTCATTCTATCGTGCAATTCCTGGTAGTCGGCATAATTAAGAAGTAGAAAATGCACGTGCCCGACATACCTGGACACGGTGCGTGCCGCTCACTGACGTCATCTTGGAGTGTGACTGCTGCTACCGGCCGTCACTGCTATTACCGTGAAAGGCCAGGAGGTCAGCGCTCTCCCACTGAGCAGGGGTCGAACAAATGAAAAGTGGTCGCCAACGAAATTCCATATCAAAGTGGTCGCCGCAGGGATATCAAAGTGGTCGCCACAACCGTCTCAGCTTTGAATGGGTTCCATGCTAAGTGTTTTGAATTTATGTCATCAATAGGCGTTTACTGAAGGTTTAACTGGTAGGTAACTTGGATACCGGTGTGGTTCGAGGTTAGGGTTGGAGATTTAGGTACTAAGCTCTGATTTTGCCCATGGTTATGCAAGTTGGTGTCCAGGTTCAAGCAAAGTGGTCGCCAACGAGGTTGGTAGGACAGAGCTTTTTTCGACCCCTGCGGCACTGAGCTACAGGGGGGGGGGCGGACAATCGCTACAACAGACGCCAAATTGACGGTCATCATATGTACGGTAAAGCAGACTGAACTGCTGCCAATGTTCAGCGCCTCAGCGGTGGGTGGGTTGACATTCTCGGATCGATTTGATGTTGTGCATTTTTTATCACAATGTAGTTACAATTTTGCAGCTTAGCGTTTGCCTGAAAGACGTACGAATGACAAAGGGCCGAGAGAATCGTCAGTGGCTAAACTGATTGTTTCCTACAAAAATCATCTTTATAACACAGAACATGAATCTTGCATTTATATTTTAATGACACCTGTCCTTTTGATATTTTATTTCATTTTTCCTAGGTTCAATTCAGGTGATGTTTTAGCATAACAGCTGCCCAAAAGCTGCGTTCATGAATTCCGTGTGTGGCCTACTAATTTCACAGCGCCTTTCTGGATTCAATTCGAGCAACGTTCTATCGTAGAAACAGCCAAAAAGTCAGTCAATGAATCGGGCTCCTAGACTACCTGTACCATTTAACGACATCCAATTTACCCTTCCAACGCACAGCGCCACAAGAAGCACAAATACAGAGGGGGAACTACTCGTCGACCTATCGTCCAGACATCCACTGTTGGCTTTATAGCCGACTCCGAGGCCGACTATGAGGATTTCGACGACTCCGGCGATGTCGCTTCAGAGCCAGAACGTGTTGGTGAAGACGTTGGAGGGGCGGAGCCACAGCCGGACCAGGTCCGGGACTTCTTCCCGGAGTCGTTCCTTTTCAGCATTGAGACTCTTGAGTGAGTGTTGATTCATCATGTGGGTTGGAGCATAGGGAGGGACCCCTTGGGGGGGGGGGGGTTCTGATGGAATTGATACGAATGTGTCTGTCGCAGCTCCGCATAAGTCGCTATGGTCTTTCAGAGAGTAGGACCGTTTTACATCTGACTGCGACGGACATGACAGACGCATCGAGGGATCATGAGACGCTTATTAGGGCGGGCTTTACGACCGGATTCAAATAGACTTGTCGTCCAACAGTCCAGTACCGTACATTTGACTTTCAAATGTCCATCGTTTCTTCTCCTGTGCCAGTAACTTTTCAAGCCGTCAGCTTGTTGATTTTTCTCCGGATGAGAAGATGGCCTCGGGGAAGATGTCATGTCTCTGGTTCTTCTGCGGGCGACAACCGACATCTTATGTTCTTGGTTTTCATCTGAAGACCTAGCAGTAACGGGATAAGAGGAAGCAGACAGAACTGTCAGAGTGTCAATCTTCAGTCTTCGAGAACCTTCAGCGTGGTAGTAAACGGTAGTCCTTCTGTTGTTCAAACAGAAGCATCCGTCTTGTCTTCACATTATGGCTGAATAATTTCTCAGCTCTTCTCTTGGTAAGGTTTTGTTGGCCTGGCGTGGTGATTGGCAGTTCTTCGCTACGTCTCTCTCCTTGCTCTACAACATTACCTCTCAGATCGCCGTGAGTCCACTTGTACCCTGGAGTGTACATACATGTTACAGTGCATGTGCGGTGGATGGTAGCCGAAAAATATCGGCAGATTTGTTCCTTTGAGGTTGATAGGCACGGTACCTTTTTTAATGATATTTATTTGGACCCATCAATTTATATTGGGTCTCAAGAGAATACCTAATATCTTTATCTGCCCGGAGGTAAATTGATTTAACCCGCGCCCCACTTGGGTGCGGGGTGCTTTGAACACCCCCCTCATGTTTATCAATATAACGAAAAACGGCGGCGGCCGTAGCGCCGCCAAAAATTTGGCATAACTTTTACTGATTCTTTTCCGGACATTTTTGCGAAAATTCAAGTTTCGGTCAGGTCAGGTCAGGTCACCAGGTCAGGTCAAGCTGACCCTACCTACAAAAAGTTTTCGGTCGTGCCACTGACTACAGTTTATAAGAGGATCGATATCAATATTTTAGGATTACATTTAAGTCATTAGTATCTTACAAATGTTTATCTTGGATTTTTTGTATCGGTGACCTTAGTCGGTCATTTTGCGATCTCCCCATTATAAGTCAATCGGAGAAATATAATCAAATGCTTTCTTTGTCGACGATATCAGATCCATTTCCTTCTGGTGATTGTTATTCATATGCATATGTATGATGATCCAAGTTGCAGGTTCTGTCAGGGAACATTACGGGGTCATCTGAGGTTCATCCGAGGTCACCAACACCTTTTCGTCAATAACTCCTGACATAATGGAAGATAGAGAGCCCAATTTTCACCAGTGGTTTGTCTCGTCAGACAATCTACTGATATGCAAATGACTACTTTATGATATTACCACTTGACCTTGACCTGAGCATTTTTTTAAAGTTGACCTAAACATGTCAAATTAACATATTGCAAGCGTCTCTGACGAGACAAACACGATGGCGTAAAACCATTATGGCGTTATTCTTCGTTGGGTAAGAAGTTATTCACGAACAATATGTTTTGCAAAAATAAGCTTTTTCGACTTAATACCTCTAGAGCCTAAACTATTGGGACTGAGGTCAATTTTGAGGAACATAGGTGCGATCTGAAATTTCATTGGCTAGCGATTGTCTTTCGAAGTTTTGTTTCTAGATAGCATAGTTTCGAGTATTTGGGGGTTCTGGAGGCGATGTCCTAAGCTTTGAAAATTTGACCTTTGATGGACTCTGGTACCTGACTTTTACGTGAGGAAAAAAAGTCATGAAATGTTTCGAAATGATTTTTGATAACGGTTCGAACAATGTCTTTTGTTTTGGTCTACGTGCCATGGGAGCCGAGTTAGAGAGGGGTGGTGTTCAAATACCCCCCCCAGTCGGGCGAAGGAAATGCAGAGGCCCAGTGGGGCGCGGGTTAAGATGGCAGTACTTATACTTTACATTTGTCCGATGGCTTTGGAGCGGAAAACCTTATTGATAAAATAGGGAAATGTTCAGAAGAGTCAAAAGCTGTCGTTAAATGTTAACTATGTGTTCATCTGTAGGTATGCTTCGAAGTGAAGCTTGTTAATATAGACTAGCCACTAACGCTCATGGTTATCATAAAGAGGGATCGCCATATCTTTCATAACATCCTCTATCTATTTATAAAAACGTGTAACAAAGCATATCAATCACCCCCGATGATCTGCTCCGTTCGGAGCTTGGATCGACTACCATCAGCCATTACCTGGGTATATCATATGGGTATATCATATGGGTATATCATATGGGTATATCATATGGGTATATCATATGGGTATATCATATGAGTATATCATATGGGTATATCACCTGGGGATATCATATGGGTATATCATACGGGTATCACCCTATCCAAACCACCCCTCTGTCATATACAACTAGCTGACGCTGATAGAACCAGAGTACACATAGGGTTCGTCGACGACATCGGCGTCGCTGGACCCGCTGGTGGCGGTGGCGGCGGAGCGCCTTCTCAGGAGGACCAGGCTCGGGACTTCTTCCCCGAGGCCTTCCTCTTCACCATTGAGACTGTTGAGTGAGAGCTGCTTCGGTAGGCAGGTGGCCACACAGGCTCACATCACCGATTGGTAGCGCGCCTATATAGGCTCTGCATTTTAGGCTGAATTAGTCCATTTCTCGCTCTTCTAAGCTAGTTGGACTGTTCAAAGCTCGGATCTGCACACGGTCAGCACTGATTGGGCATTTGTAAACGGACAATTGGAGTTAGGTGAAATGACAAGATGATATTTTTCGAAAATATAAGTAAAGTATTTACAAATGCTTCCCCATTGGTATGGTGACGATTGTAAAGCCAAAACGCTGGCAGACAATATTTTGGTCTTCCTTCGAATTTGAAGGGGAAAGTCTGTAGTATTTGTCACCCTGACGTTCAGCGTGAGGAATTGGGGTCTACAGAACCCTTGCATTCGTAACGTTACGGTTAGTGGCTTCAGTTTGTCAAATGGCTCATTCAAATGTCTATCAAAGTAGCTCGTTCAAATGGCTCGTCACAATGGCTCGTAACGACTGATCATCGACGGTCAGATGGCTCCGTAACAGTTGCACTGGCCAGCACGGCACACCTGCTAACTACGGGCTATTCTGCACCATTATTGGCCCATATAACTTTATCAATCATCAGCATTGGGCAAGCATATTTTTTCATATTAATTCAGTAGGAACCTTTTCAATGGACGGATTTCCGAGGTTCAACTCCCAGGTTCAACATAGGTCGTTGAGCCGGCCCTGACGCCTATCATCCAATCGAGCAATTCCTGGTAGCCGACAGAATTTATAATTGAAAAATGCACGTGCCCGACATACCTGGACACGGTCCGCCCCGCTCACTGGCCTTGAGTGCGACCGCTGCCATCGGCCTCAGGCTCCCCCAGTCAGGAGCAAATAGCGAGCGCCGAAGCGACTCGAACCCAGGCAGCCACTACCGGGATAGGTCAGGAGTCCAGCGCTCTCCCACTGAGCTACAGGGTTGGCCATTCGCCGTAAATCATCACTAAAGATACGCCAAATTGATGGTTATAATATGTACGGTTATGTATGTACGGTATTGCAATATGTACGGTATTGCCAGCACAATCAGGCACGTACAGCGCAGCACATCCTCACATACTTAGGAGCAACATGACTGAGGTAAACATAACTTTGTTTGAGAATGATACATTTCTACCAATGATCGTCAATATGGCTAAAGGTAAGCTGGACTGAACTGCTGTGAATGTTCAGCGGTGGGTGAGTTGACGTTCTCGGATTGATATGATGTTGTGCAAATTTCCCACAAGCTGAAGTACGCTTTTTCGCAGCTTAGGGCCAATATAAATGTTAGTGGCCGCTTAACCGATAGTTTCCTAGAAAAATAGCATAGCGCAATAAAACACAATATAGACATTGCGTTTATACTAATTGTATGCATTCTTCTGTGTTTGCTCTGTTTCTCAGTTCATGCCTGGGTTCAATTCATGTGATGTTTTAGCATAGCAGTAGCTCAGAGGCCACCTTTGGCTTCACGCATTCCATGTATGGATTGCTCAATTTATGGCGCCTTTCTGGATGCAATTAAAGCAACGTTTAACGTATAGAAACAGCCTAAAGGTTACGTCCATGCATTAGGTTGATAGGCTACCCGTACCACTTAAAGCCATCCACCCTTCCAACGCACAGCGAGACAAGCAGCACAAACACAGAAAGGGAGCTGCTTGTCGCCCCATCGTGCTGAACTCGGTTAGCTTTGAGGCCGACTCTGAAGTTTTAGCTGCTTCCGACGACTTCGACGAAGATGCTGCTTCCGATGTAGAACGTGCTGGTGAAGATGTTGGAGGGTCGGAGCCACAGCCGGACCAGGTCCGGGACTTCTTTCCGGAGTCGTTCCTTCATTCAGCATTGAGACTCTTGAGTTTGAGTGTGTTCATCATCTGGGTTGGAGCAGTAGGAGGGATCCCTAGGGGGGGGGGGATCTGATGGAATTTGATACGAAAGTGTCTGTTTTCGGCAGCTCCGCAGAAGTCGCTATGGTCTTCAGAGAGTAGGGACTTTTCATTGACTGCGACGGACATGACAGACGTATTTGAGGGATTTCATGAGACGCTTATTAACCCGCGCGGCGGGGGAGGGGTATATACCCCCATTCACGTACTTTTCCGCAATAACTTGAAAACGGTAACTGATACGACGTTCAAGTTTCAGTACCTTATTTCAGGATCAAATTCTAACGTCTACCTAAAAAATTTCATCAAAAAATTGAGACTTTGTTGGAGATAATTGACGTTTTGATGACGTCATGTCATGCCATTTTGTTGATAACGATAAATGTTTTGATGCATTCGTAGAAAAACATAGTTTAAAGCAATCGCAAACGCAAACTGTTTAGAAAGAATTTAAATTCCTACAAGATGGCAATTTCGGATTTCCAAAATTTTGGTGTTTTTGACCCCAAAATAAAAACTGTTTTTTCATAATTTTTCCCCAAAAATTGAAAATTCAAAGGTTATCTAAAAAAACGGAATATATATATGAGACCAGTTTGTAATGAATACAGCCAAATTATGCAACGTAATAGGTTCGTTTTTCAGTGATGATTGCTCTCCAGCATAAAGTACGGTATGACATCATTTTTCAGAATAACGTTTATTTTGGATTTTTGACCTGATCAGATATAAAATGCCTTTTTGTGTTTATGAGACAAACACTAAACCTTAGAAACATGCATTGTTTATTCTATTTCGTTAGTTTCAGTTTTGACCTTAGATGAACCTGATTTGACCTTCGACGGGTCAAGTTGTAAAATGACTGTTTTTCTATCGATTCTACGTGCAAAATGACCCCTAAAAACATTGTTCATAAGGCTTGATTTGAACCTGCTTCGTGAGACGTGACCTTTTGTGACCTGCCTTGACTTGATATTTTGCATGCAATTTCATTTTTACTTATGCAATAGAATGTATTACACCTTTGAGAACTTTTATGTGAATATTGACAGTCTTAGTCAAAGGATTTTACTTGAAAGTTGAACATTAACTCAATTAACTCGAACTTTCCATGTGACCTGACCTGACCTTACTTTGACTAACTTGAAAAATTTCGGGGATGCATTCGATTCGTTTCATTGAGAGCTTTACGATCGCCGCCTTGCGCGTCTCGCTGCGGTTATGGTTTCGGGAAATAGAGGGGGGGGTAATATTTACCCCCCCTACGCCGCGCGTTCGGCGAGAGACCCCTACGCCGCGCGGGTTAAGGCGGGCTTTACGACCGGATTCAAATAGACTGACTGAGGTCTAAGAGTCGTAGTACTAAGAGTCGTACCGCACACTCGACTTGGAAAATGTGCATCGTTTCTACTCCTGTGCCAGTATACCTTTTTAAGCCGTCAGCTTGATAATGTTCTCTTGATGAGGAGATGGCCTCGGGGAAGATGTCATGTCTGTTGTTTTTCTCTGCGGGCAACAATCGACTTCGTCTCGTCTTGGTTTTTATCTGAAGACCTAGCAGAAACGGGATAAGAGGACGCATAAAGAACTGGCAGGGTGCCAACCTTTCGTCTTATAAAAACCCGCAGCGTGCAGCAGTTGTTCAAACAGGAGCATACGTCTTGTCTTCACATAGCTGAATAATTCCTCAGCTGTTGGTAAGGTTTCCTGCCTCAATGCAGGACAGTGCATGGGGAGCTTGCTTGGTGCTTGACAGTTTTCGCTATTTCTCTCTCCTTTCTGTACAACATTACCTCTTATTATATCTCACCGTGAGTCCATTTGTACCCTGGAATGTACATACCCTTTTTATGTGCAGTAGATGGTAGCCAAAACATATCGGCAGATTTGTTCTTTCGAGGCTAAAATTAGGTACGGTACAGATGTTCATTAAATTTGGACCCGTCCATTTGTTTCGGGTCTCAATAAGATACCTGTACGTAACTGCTCAGCTATATATTGACTTACTATCGCTGTACACTTCGCATTTGTCCGATGCTTTTGGGTCGGCAAAGCTGATTGACCAAATAGGGAAATGCTCTGAAAGGAAATAGTTCACCCTAAACTTGGATTTTGAACTGAGATAGCAGTTTTGTAGCCCGTGTTGAAAAACCCTTAACTGCAATTTTTCTGGACTGAAAAGGCTCTCCAGCCAAATATATTTGACGTTTTGTGGAAGGAATGTGGGCCATGAATAAAGAATGTTAAAGGGAGTGTGCCTACTCTTTTGAAAAGTCAAATATATTTTTGTAATGAAACCTATTGCTTTGATTATTGTTACGAATAAAACACGTCTGAGCCCCTTTAGTTTTAATTTTTAAACTTATAGTCTGTTTGCATTTGTTTTGTTTCAAAACTCATAAACGTCGTCACTAGTAAAAACAAGGTAGCGAAATGTTAGCCTATACTGGCGCACTAAAGACCGATAAACAAACCTTTATGGAGAATGCATAGCAGCTCTCGTTTACGTGATCGATGAATCTGTGTCCGGGTCAAGCTTGTTATCAGTGCTCAACGAGTTTTGTTTTCTATTGGCCAGAGCTATACAATATATGCTAGGTTGTAAGATCTTAGGAGCATGCTTCAGTAGCGAAAAGCTCTCTGGCGACTATCGATATTAAGTACTGCCAGTAAGTGATTGGCGAACATTTGAATATCTCGTCAACTAAGGTGAACACACACACACCAACACACCACACACACCCCAACAACGCACTCTTTCTCTATACTCTCTCTTCTACTCTTTTACCTCTCTCTTCTCTCCTCTTCTCTGCTACTCTCTCTCTATCTTCTTTCTCTAACATAATCTTCTCTCATCTTCTCTATACTCCTCTCTATATACTACTATAGCTTTCTCCTCTTTCCCTCCGGGGAATGAAGTACATGGCTAAATTCAGAAATATGTTTCTAGCAGACAGTGTTCAACAACTCCACATGACCAATGATGAGTAGGCACACTCCCTTTAATCCCTATATCCTGGAGGGATGAAAGAGTAATACGAATTCTGTCGGGGGGGGGGGGGCTCATGTCGGCCCTTTAGATTCTCCGACTGCATAACGAGCTAGAAACAGGAAACTTGGGTGTGGACTTAAGGTTTGACAATGAACTCTATTTGTCAAATTTTTGGTGACCTTGGGTCATTATCTTCAAGGTCAGAATGACGTCATCAAAAAATTATTTTTGTCAAAGACCATGATTTTTCACGGAAACCTTGCCATTATCTGCGAAACTATGGCAGGCAAAGAGGAATCCGAAAAAAATCACTGTAAAGCGGTTTTAATGTGGTCCTTTCACCATGAGGCATCAGAAAATCATCTCAGGTCAAATGGTTTTGGACTGTAGAGGTCCAACAAATGTTAAAAAAACTTTTTTTCCGCAACATGTTGTTCGTTAATGAACTTTTATTAAAGTATATGCCACGCATTTATTTTGGTAACATCATGTTTTCTCGTCATTGCGGTTCGAACATATCAACTTTGTCCAAATCGAAAATTTGACCACCGGGTCGTTCCAGGTCAAGGCGACGTAAGTCGGCCACCAAGCAGTATCAAAAGATCGGCGTATTGACGAGACAAACATTTTGAGACCATTTTGCAAGTCTCTTATCTATGTTTTGTCACGAAGTTATTGATAAAAGGGTGGTGACCTTTATAATGACCTTTCAAAAAGGTCCACTGAACGTAAAAAAGTCATCATTTCATCAGAAGGGCCTAAGATGACATGTTACGTGAATAATTGACTTTGAGCAATGTATTCACCCTCGCTTTTAATTTTTCACCATATACTTATATTGGAAATAAGCATTTGGAACCTGACCTATCACGGTTCATCAATATATTTAGAATATCAAATCCTGAACACTTTCACACACACATGATATTGGCATGTTTTCTCTCACATAAAAACCGGTTTTTTGAAACGTCTTGAAAAAAAAACTGGTATCATTTTGTGAAAATAATAAGTTTTTCAAAAAATTGGATTTCAAAATTCAAAATTTGAAATTTCGAAGATAGCCATCTTAAAAGAACAATTATTTCTGTACCGGATGTCCTGTTTTTGCTAACACTCTCTTCAACACACAACTGCTCCAATGAGTGCTTAACCACTGCAAAGATTTGTGTCAAACGGCCGAAACACGCCCCCCCCTAAAACGTCCTGGACCCCTCCTAATAATTCAATTTGGAAAAAAGTACATCCAATTCGATGCGCAATGAAAGATAGGAAAAGCCACAAGTTTGAAGATTACGAGTTAAGTTATGAATGACCCATACGCGAAAAACCTCAAGGGGGGCCGATTCGCCCCCCCGACAGTAATAGGGTTACGAATGTGGGCCTTCGGGAGGCTATACAGTAATCTTACGCGACTAATTTTGAATCTGATTGGCTGAGCCATTCGATTCTTTCGTTTGACGTTGCAGAGTACGCATATGGTTTTGATAAAATAAATGATGTACGTCCTTCTGTCCTGAATCGGCGCGATGTATGGCTATTTTTGACAATATGAAAAGAAATTGTATTTCAAAATATAATCAAATCGTGTTTGAAAAGAAACAATCCAAGGTGAACTATTTCCTTTAAGAGTCGACGCTGTCGGCCAAATGTGCATTATGCGTTCATCTGTATACTTGTAGTGAAGCTTGCTGAAAGAGACTAGCAACTAGCACTCATGGTTATCATAAAGAGGGGTCTTCATACTCCTTCATAAATTTCCCTAGCTATTTCTAAAAACGTGTAACGAAGCATATAAAGCACCCCTGATTAGCTCCGTTCGGAGCGTTCATCAGCATACCATCACCTGGTTATACCTACTAAGCCCTATTTACCTTACAGTACAGCACGTGGTGGCCTGAATCACAAACGCATTATGTGCGCTTTAAGGAAATAGTTCACCTTCAACATGGGGTTTTGAACTGAGATGTCAATTTTGTAGCCCGTGTTGAAAACTACTGTCTGTAGTTTTTCTTGGCTAAAAAGGCTCTCCAGCCGAATATATTTGAATTTGTGTCGAATGAATATGGGCCTTGGGCAAAGAATGTCAAGAATGTAGGCCCTTCAGAGGAAAGCGCATACCTTGGCAGAACCTTCTGCCTCTGCTTATGTATATGCCCCTACTCATACTCTGCCTCCACCCATATATAAATATATATATATATATATATATATATATATATATATATATATATATATAATATGCGAATCAGCTTTCGATTACCTTCAAAACTGATTGGCTGATCATTTGATTCATTCGCGCTACGTAAGAGCCAGCTTACTAAAGTGTATGTATATGATTTGGATACAATTAATAGTTTACGTCTTTCTGTCTTGAATCGTCGCGATGCATGACCATTTTTCACAAAATACGAAGAAGTTGTTTTTAACAATTGAATCGAATCGTGTTTGGAAAAAACAATCCAATGTGAACTATTTCCTTAAATTCCAACAGATACCCTATTAAGCCATGCAGTCCCTTACTATCCGTCTGCCAGCTGTGTTAAGGCCAATACTTTGACGCTGCACAGAAGATCAGAGGCGGATCCAGCGGGGCCTCCGCCGGCGGCTTCAGTTCAATGGCCGTCTCCGCCGTCGGCGGCGGTTTTCCATCACGCGTCGTCGGTGGCGGCTTGGCGCCGGCTTCTGCTCCGGCTTTCTCCCAAGCTGACGCCGGCGCCTCCCGCTTCGGCGCCGACGGTGCCAGTGGTGCTGGTGGTGGACAGCCTCCTCAGGAAGACCAGGCTCGGGACTTCTTCCCCGAGGCCTTCCTTTTCAGCCTCGAGACACTCGAGTGAGTAGCCGGCAAACGGGATTGTCATGAGTGGGGTGAGCCAGAGTTCCCTCATGCAGTGCAGGAGGAAGTGATATTTCGGAACTCGGCTGTATGGTTATTGAGTCTCAGGCAGATGATAGTCGCTGAATTCTTAGAGAGAAACAAGTCTTTAAACATGTGCTGAGGTGGGATTCTTAGGGAAAGACTTGTCTTCGACATACTAGTTACTACACCATGTTGACGAAAGCGACAGAGACGGGATAAGACTGCCTGTTTACTGCAGGTTGTTTAAATATGATGCAAGATAGGTGCTGTTAATTCCTTACTGTAAACCATGTCAAATGGATTAGAGGTTATAACTTCTATTATAGTTCACTTGTCTGAGATCAACAGTTGAGTCCGTCTGATTGCCGGAGGATCATTTGGCCACTCGTTCCGTCTCGGGAATTTGAATGGTGAAGCGGAAAGCCTTGGGGAAGAAGTCATTTCTCTGGTCCTCTTGTGTGGTCGTGCTGGCAACAGCGTCCTGGGAGCCTTCAAACAGCGTCCTGGGAGCCTTCAAACAGCGTCCTGGGAGCCTTCAAACAGCGTCTGGCCGTAGCTTCAAACAGCGTCCTGGGAGCGCACAGTGCTGCTGGAGCGATCCCTGCTCGTGCAATTAACTCCCAATTGTTCTGGAATGAGCGCCCAGTTATCCGACGTCTGAGAAGCTATTGCATACCCTGGTCAAAACAGTTTCACAACAGCTGTCTGTCTGAATCATGAACGTCGGAAGTGGTAGGACGGGGGAACGCGCTTCCCCAAACGGGAGGCGTCCCTCCAAACATTTTTTGATTTTAACATTTCGCCTATGGGCGTTGCATGGAAATAATCACTTGAAAATGTCTCCGTCCGCCCCCTAACTCTCGGAAGGTGGCGACGCCCTTCGTCCGAATCAATGTGTTTCCAGACGGGGCTTCACAGGTCTGACAGAATGTTTGCTAATTGTGGGCTTACATGCTTATTATATCCGCTATTGTTGATTCATGTGCCTCCAAAATGGTTAATATAGGAAAATAATTAACTTTTCCCATTTTAATGGAGTTAAAACTTGAAACCGATCGACGAGACCAACATACTTATTTTGTAAATTTGTAATATTTTGCATAAAAAACATTATACCAAAATATATTTCAAGTTAAAATTGATAACCGTTCCACACTTAAAACGACCGGTACTTGCAAACAGATAGCAAATACTTTTGGTCTTTATCAAACTGCGGGCTTTTCCCGTATTGCTTTTTTACTCAATGGTGTGGGAAATATATTCTTCGTTCTGCTTGCTGTGATTATATTCCCAGCGATCCTTCTAATACAATATGTATTGTATGCAAATGTGACCAAATTTGTAGTTCCTCGATGCGCTTTCATGTCTGCCTTTTTAAGTGGTTGCGGCTATCACACTTTGAAAATGGTTTTATTTATGTTCAGCATAAGGAGTTTTCATACTTTCGTTTATGGTTGAACAACACGGGTGACATTCATAAGATACCTATGATTCATAAATTTCCGAGTCCATAAGTACCCTAGTCCACAAGTCTCCATAATCATAAATACCCAAGATTCATAAGTACCCAACGTTCAAAATTACCCAGGAAATTGTAAGTTCCCAAGATTCATAAGTACCCAGCGTTCAAAAGTTCCAGGATTTGCAAGTCATAAGTACCCAAGATTCGCGGGTACCCAAGGTCAACAAATACCGAAGTCCATGAGTACCCGAGACCATAAGTCCGGCCCTAATTCATAAATACCCAATATTGTTTTATAAATCTTGAGTACTTATGACTGTCACCCGCTGTGTCGTGCATACGATTTGATGTAGGTTGGTTTGACCGGGTGAAAGTGATCGTGGTCTCGACCTTCGGCTTCAGGGTCGTTAGGATTAGCGTAACGCTGTATGCGCTCCGCGCGCTTTGCGCGTCGACCTGCGGCCTTCAGCTGGTTTTTCATACTCACCCTGTGTGGTTAGGGATTAGCGAGTCAGGATTAGCTCGGGCGTGAGTCACGAAAAAATGGAGGTTATCTGTGTTTGTGAGACGTTTCTCCATGCAAAGAATCTTGATTGGTTATTGATTATGGGTACTCACTACTTATGGACTCAGGTAATTATGGACTCGGGTATTTATGGATCTTTGGTACCTGCGAATTTTGGATACTTATGAACGTTGGGAACTTGCGAATACTGGAATTTGTTAACATCTTGGGAACTGACTATTTCCTGGGTACCTTTGAACGTTGGGTACTTATGGACTATGGTACTTATGGAACGAGCGTCTCAGAGCAGTGCAATCGTATTGTCATAACCGAACCTGACCTAACCTTGTGATGCGCCGCTTTTGTCGTCTTGGTATCATTACACACACATATATATATATATATATATATATATATATATATATATATAGTATATATATATATAAATATATATATTAAATACTGAGGTGATGCGCCGCTTTTGTCGTCTTGATTGCACTATCCTGAGACGCTCCACTTATAAACCCGGGTATTTATGAATCTTGGGTACGTGCAACTGTCCCCCTGAACAATTACCACTTAGCTTGGTATTATATAGAAAAACAAAATCCGCCAAAACTTAACGAACAATACAAAACGGGCTAATACATCAAAACGCTCATCGATCATCTTTAATCTTTAACGGCGACATACCTGGGCTTAATTTAGTGTCGGCGATTTGTTTCAGGGACATTGTCTAGCGTCGAACAAATTTGAAACACCGGCATCGGCCTGGGGTATATCGTGTATATGGCGCGCTTCAAATAGTGATTGCAAACACTTCTTATGAGTTTCGAAAGAAGCATATGTTCTTGCCTTTAATTTGTAAAGACTTACAACATTGAATGAGGAAATAATTTTATTTCATTATTATATTTATAAAAAAAAATGTTATACCAGAACGGAAGCCTAAGAAATTGATGCTAAAAAATAAAGGGTGATTATTTTCTTTAACTCCCTTGCTAAGGCACAACAGACTGAAATGTCGTCGGATGAAGTGTTTTTCAGTGTTTCGCCTAATACCAGTGCAAAGCATATGGGCATGAGTCTCGCGAAGTTTAAATCGAACTCTCAGCGATTCAAGTATTGAATATGCCGAAGTTGAATGCTTGAATTCTAGAATCTGTTGTTTCACTTTATACTAACAAACCAACATTAAACTGAACTAGTATGACCTCCTGGCCTCCATTTCTCTATTCTTTCGGACTGCACCTAGGTACTCCTTTAGGCTCAAGCATGACGTTCTCCTAATTCTTGTAGCCGGAGGTGATGGTATATAACACGCTAACCGCTTAAATTAGAGTAATCTAATGCCTCCGTGGTAAGACCTGTGTAATCCAACGACCGGATCCTATCCTCCGGTCCCCACACTGATGCCATCCATTTACCTGCCTCAATACCGGGGTGGCGTGTTATAGTGTTCATTATTTTGTTTTGGTACGCAAACATGCTGCCTAAGTTATGATAAACATTTGCCAATCAAACTTGGAGTGATTAAAACACGATTTCATACATTATCTTATTTCCTGATAATTATTTGTGCATATATAATGTATTTGTATTGTCCGAATTTGGCCTGCCTCCGCAGATCTTGTTAGACGGCTACGATGGAGATTAACTGTATTTCGCTCTTCCACTTCTTGCAACATTCTTCAGCCAAGCAGTTTATCGTGTATCATAAGGGAATCATTTTTAGCTTTATTTTCTGAATCCCACGATAGATCCAATACACTAGACATGTGACCACTCCAGTCTCCAGTGTGTTGGAGATATAACAAGCCGTGTCATTGCTGACGTATATACATATATGTATGCATTGCACGGCTTAGTCCACTGGTCGGTTATACACGGCTGCTGGTATATGCGTGACTGGCAGTGTATATAGCACTGTATACATGGCTGGTGGTGTGTACTTGGCTGTATACGCGGCTGGCGGTGTATACATGACTGTATACGCGGCTGGCGATGTATACTTGTCTGTATATGCGCGGCTCGCAGTGCATACATGACTGTATAAGGCTTGGCTGCTCAGTATACGCTGTCGAACCTCCGGGCTGACCGGTCTGGGTACACGTGGTCGGCAGCAGCCGGTGTCGTTCAGCGCTCAGGCAAGGCCACAACAGGCGTTCCTGCAGGCGGCCGCTCCGCCCGCCGACGCCGACGTCGCCTTTGCACAATCCGCCTCCGTCGCCGGCGGCGGTGGCGGCGGCGGCGGCGCGCCCCCTCAGGAGGACCAGGTCCGAGACTTCTTCCCCGAGGCCTTCCTCTTCAACATTGAGACGCTCGAGTGAGTGACCTCCGTGGGAAACGATAACGTCAGCAACGTAGGGAAATGGCAACGCGGCAGAACAACGCAGACAGACAACAACTAGACAGACAACAACGATAGACAGACAACAACGTAGAAGACAACAACGAGACAGACGAACAACGTAGACAGACAACAACGTAGAAGACAACAACGTAGACAGACAACAACGTAGACAGACAACAACGTAGACAGACAACAACGTAGACATACAACATTATAGACAACGTAAATGTACACCCCCTCCCTCCCCGCAGTTGCTATGGTACACACTTAGGCCCGGCTCCTCTCTCCTCTAGCGTATGTTTTACGGCAAATTAAGAAACGACTATATACGCATTTAAACCGAATTACTGAGCGCTTCAAACCGATATATTGACGCATTGGCTCACCTTATATATAGCCTGTTATCAACAGACTTGTGAATGATTCTGACTGAATCGATATTTTTATTGAATCATTCTTATTTCATGTGAACCATTCTTGATTCAATATACCTCATGAATGATTCAATGAATAATTGATTGAATCATTCATACAAAGAAAATACTGTGATTAAATCATTCATAGCGCAATTAATCTTTCTTCTTTTGGGGGACAGTAGACACTATAAAAACGATAGCCCACCCTCATAATTGGGATTGGAACTGAGTCAACACATGTCAAGATCACTTGCAGCACCTTCATTTGGTCTGTTAACGCCCTCTTTCTGAATATATGCACTGCTATTTGCACTTACGCATTGCTTTTTATTGTGATTGAATCATTAACGAATGATTCATTGAATGAATCATTCATATTTGATCTACTTAAGCCTGTGAGTCACTGTGAATCATTCACCAGTGGTAATGTTGAGTGATTGAATCATAATAGAATCATTCATGCTTGTCGGTGATTCATGATTTAATTATTCATGAAAATTTAAGTAATTTACCTACTATTAAGCAAAAATCCGTTTTTAGCGCTTTGCGGTGAAAACAACGGCTTCGGTTTATAAGCAGCCTATGGATAAGGTGAGAGAATGCGTAAATTTATCAATTTGAAGCTCTCAGTAATGCGGATTGAATGCATAGATGGTTGTTTCTTAGTTCGCCGTCAGACATACGCTAGAGGAGAAACTAAGCCGGACCTTAGTGTGTACCATAGCAACTGCGAGTCCCATACGTTCGAGTGGTGACAAAGATGGACTTCAATGCTGATATGACGAATACAAGTCTGGGGTGGGGTTCGGTCGGGGGTTTGAAGACTTGATTTAGTGGCGAACGACATGTTCATGGCGTCGGCAGTTTCTGTTTGCTGGGACCAGGATTGGGTTCGCTATTTGGGTCATTTTGGGTAATCTTACAGAGGCCGCGGGTGCTACCTCAGTGCTGACGGTGTCAAGGTCCTGTCCGTCTACGGACCTCTGCAATTATTGCTTATCGCCAGTTCTTAGAATATCAAGGTGCACTTTGTGAGATGTCTTGTTGGCGTTAGCGCTGGCATGGTGGTCGAACTTGTGACCTATGTATGTTTTCACTATCAGCGAATACGGCGTGAAGACTCTGACGTCGGAGATGCCAGACACCATCACCTCCTGGGTCGGCTCAGCCATCTGCACCAACACTAAGGTACGTCAGCCATCTGCACCAACACTAAGGTACGTCAGCCATCTGCACCAACACCTTAAGAACGATCAGCCATCTGCACCAACAATAAGGTACGTCAGCCCATCTGTTTCCAACACTAAGGTACGTCACCATCTGCACACACTAAGGTACGTCAGCCATCTGTTCCAACACTAAGGTACGTCAGCCATCTGCACCAACACTAAGGTACGTCAGCCATCTGTCCCAGCACTAAGGTACGTTAGCCATCTGCACCAACACTAAGGTACCTACGTCAGCCATCTGCACCAACACTAAGGTACGTCAGCCATCTGCACCTGTCGTCAGGTCAGATATATTCACTGATCTAGGATGTAGTTGGCATGCTGCCAACACTACGTATGAATTAAGATTGATAGTTTTGGTTCAATTTAGCTCATCGTTAATTTTACACCGTTATCACTGAAGTGATTGTCCATGTTAAAATGATGGTACGGCCCCAGTCAATCGGCGCCGCCCATATGACTCAATGCATTTTCAAACACAATGACTTCCTAATCCATTCACTCACTGGCGCCATTGGCAGTCTGCAGTTTGTTTTGACCAGACGATGTTCACAGGATGGCTTCGGTGTGTCCAACAAGACCAGCATCACCACGTTCAAGCCCTTCTTCACCGACGTATCTCTGCCGTACTCGTTGAAGCGCGGCGAGGTGCTCAACATGTCGGCCAGCGTCTTCAACTTCCTCGACTCCAGCCTCTCGGTGAGCTGACGTCCAGTGGTCCACTGCGCCTGCAGCTGGTTCAGACTGCCATATGCCCTGCCAGAAGCTGCTGGTAGCACGCAGGAGTTCTATGCGGTGCCTATCTGCTACGATGTGTACCTACTGTAGTCCGTTTTGAGGGCTTTAACTACAGAGTGCATGCGTGTATCCTATACGCATATCCCAAGTCGTGACGTCATTTGACATAATCAGCTGACGGCTGGGCGTACTCAGCTGACTGCGTAGTGTTAAAGGCAATAGACACAACAAATAAGACGTTCTTCTCGTTTAATGAAGTTGAACTTCGCATGGAGAGGCCACGGAATGGATCAGACTACTTTTTTATCATTGCTTTGAGAGGTTTTAAAGCTAGTTTAAAGCAAACGCTGCTTCGTAATTCGTGTTAGAGTGATACTCATACGCCATAATTTCCAGAACTTTCCTGGAAGCATAAAGTATAGACCTTATTGCCTTTTTTGTATTTAATTGAGTTATATTAAAGCAAAAAGCATTATAAAAACAACTATAGTATGAACAAATTAATAGTGATACGTGACATGACGTCATTTGAAAATCGTTCAGTAACGGCTGCAATTTCAAACAATAGGTATGTGAGGAAATGTTTTGTAGAAACAAGTGCGCAGGAACCTAACGTGTTTTTAGCTTCTCTTATAATCCTCTTAATTATTGCATTAACCTTCGCCCACTGGGGGGGGGGTGATCACCCCCTCCTGTTTTATCAAAGATAACGAAAAAACGGCGACGCGTAGCGCCGCCAAATTGGCATAACTAATCATCGATTCTTCGCACATTTGGGCGAAAAATTAAAATTCGTATCGGTTTAGGTCAGGTCACAGGGTCAGGGTCAAGTGACCCACGCTGCCAAAAAGTTTTGGCGGTCTGCATGATCACAGTTTCTACGGATCGATATCAAACTTTTAGGATTACATCAAGTCATCAGTATCTACAAAATAAGTTCTCGGATTTTTATATCGGGTGACCTGAGTCGGGTCAATTTTGTGACCTCCCATTATAAAGTCCAAACGGATAAACATTAAATGCTTTCTTTTTCGACGATATCAAGTCCATTTCCTTCTAGACAATGTTATAAATAGGATATTATGTATGATGCAAGTGCAGGATTTTTGTCAGGGACGCCTTGGTTGTCATCTGAGGTCATCCGAGGTCACCAAACACCTTTTTCGTCAAAACTCAAACATAATGAAGATAGGGAAGTGAAACTTTTCACCAGTGTGTTTGTCCTCGTCAAGAAACCTATCCTGATATACAACATGAACCTACTTGGTTCAACACTTGACCTTGACTGAGGTTCACATTTTAAGTTGACCTAACATGATCAAATTTAAATATATTTAAAAGCGCCTTGACAAGACAAACACGATGGCGTAAACAGCTGGTTTGTGTTATCTTTATTTGTAAGAAGTTATTTCCGAAAGTAATGGTTTTGCCAAAAATCAGCATTTTTTTACTTTTAATGATCTAAAGCCTCACTATTGACATGAGGTCAAATTTGAGACAACTAGGTCGATTGCAAATTTCAATGGCTAGCGATTTTTTTAACGTTTGTTTCTAGATAGCTGTTTCGAGATATTCGGGGGTTTCTGGAGCGATATTATAAAACTGGCAAATTTTACCTAATTTTACCTTCGATGACCTCTGGTGACCTGAGTTTTGACATGAGCTAAAAAAGACAAAAATAGTTTCGAAATGATTTTGATAACGGCTCGAACAGTGTTTTTTGTTTGTTTTGGTCTACGTGCCACAGGAGCCGAGTTAGAAGGGGGTGTTCACCCCCCCCCCCAGTCGGGCGAAGGAAATGCAGAGGCCCAGTGGGGCGCTGGTTAAGTGTATTTTTTTTCTAAAAAAATCCAAATATCCTTTCACGTGATGTATCTCACGGCTCACATAGCTAAGTTCTCAGCCGTTTTCCGATGAATTGAGGAGCAACTTACGGCCTATGGCTTTTAACATTACGTCGTCAGATGTGTACGCCCAGCCATTAATTGACGTCACACTTGGGTTGCGTATTATAACTGTAGGACACATAGTACATGCGTTATGCGTATATCCATTCCTACTACGCTCGTCACTAGCATAGTTTGCCGTTAACACTTAAACAGTTTGTGAGTAAGCAGTTTCCAACCACGTTTGATTGCTCACGAGGGAACCTTATTTGAGTTTTTTTTTTCGCGGACAGTCAATGACAGCTACAGGTATATCTCTAAACTTCCCCCTTTTATGAGCAATACATGTAAATTGTGTACCTCCACAGGTGTAACTGGAGCTGGCAGCGTCTGATTAGTGCGTGTACCAACCTCGTGTACATTGTGTACCTCCACAGGTGTGCCTGGAGCTGGCAGCGTCTGATTAGTACGTGTACCAACCTCGTGTACATTGTGCACCTCCACAGGTTTACCTGGAGCTGGCAGCATCTGACCAGTACGAGACTCAGGGTGAGGTCGGTTACGACCTCTGCGTCGCCGCGGGCAGGGCTGAGGTCAAGAACTTCCCGCTGACCTTCAGCGCCCTGGGAGATGTCAATATCACAGTGTCGGCCAGGGTCAAGGACGGCAACTGCGATCAGGCCAACACGGTCGCGCCAGGAAGGTATGATAAGCTCAACGCGGTCGCGTCAGAAAGATTCGATACAAAGGCTAGTCTGAGTCGGCTCTGAGTGTCGTTTTATTGTAGCAGTCTTTCGGCTAACATCATTTTCTGCTTATATCATGTGTTCATGGATGCAGTATGCTGGCGCAACACTTGTTGATTGATGCAGTATGCTGGCGCAACACCTGTTCATCAAAGCAGTGTGTCAACTGTTGGCATACACATTACGGTGTCCGGACACTTTGGCGAATGTCATTTTGACGAATGTCATTTTGGCGAATGTATATTGTCGAAGGACACTTTGACGACATGGTATTTTTGACGACATGTTAATAGGCCGAATGCTAATATGGCGAATGTAACTTTTGTCGAAATGTTCTTTGCCGAATGTAAAATGTCGAAATGTCTTTTGCCGACATGTGAAAAGTGCGAAATGTCATTTTGTCGACATGGTGAAAAAAGTCGAAAATCGTTTTTTTGACAAATGTGGTTTTTGACGACCATGTGGAAAAGATGAAACGTTATTTTGACGAAATGTCATTGTTGACCGACATGTGAAAAAGTCGACATGTTTTTTTGGCCGAAAATGTTATTTTTGACGTACATGTGAAAAGATCGAATGTCATTTTGACGAATGTCATTTTGACGACAATGTGAAAAGTCGAAATGTTTTTTTTGGCCGAAGATGTTGTTTTGTCGGACATTTAAAAAAGTCGAAAATGTCTATTTGACGAAAGTCATTTTTTCCACAAGTTAAAAGATTGAAATGTATTTTTGCCGAAATGTTATTTGGAAGATATGGCGAACATTAATTTTGACGAATGACATTTTGTTGGCATTTGAAAGGGTCGAATCAGTGGCTTAGATCCAGAAAATCTTCAGGAGGGGGGCATCAATTGCAGTGGTGCTTCTACCTATACCCAAATCTGAAAACTAGACGAATTTGGTTCACTTATATTTTGGAGGGTACCCTTACTTTTTTTAATGTTGGTTCTCCTCAGGGTTAGCAGAGTGCCACCTCAGGCAGCCAGAGTGCCCCCTCAGGTGGTAAGAGTGGCCCCTGAAACAGCATGAGTGCCCCTTCAGACGGCCATAGTGCCCCCTCAGACGGCCAGAGTGCCCCCAAAGGCGGCAAGAGGGCCCCCCAGGCTGTCAGAGTGCCCCCTCAGACGACCAGTGCCCCCTAAGGTGGTCATAGTGCCCCCTCAGGCGGCCAGAATGCCCCCTCAAGTTCGAGGCCCATGGCCCCCTCCTCTGGATCCGTCACTGGTCGAAATGCCTTTTTGACTAGCGGGAGCGCATCCCGCTTCACTTTTCGGCAAAAGGACATTTCGATCTTTTCACAATCACATGTCGGCAAAATTACATTCGTCAAAAAGACATTTCGATCTTTTCACATGTCGGCAAAATGACATTCGTCAAAAAGACATTTCGACTTTTTCACNTGCGGAGGCTATGCACCTCTATTAATTACGCAATGGAGTGTAAGCGCTAGAGATTTAGGATAATTATTATATAAATTAATTGAAATGTTTGAGACTGATGTGGGGTACCGTCAAGTTAGTTGGAGAGGTGAACGATATATTTACCATGAAAATACTGTCCGAGTAAGCGCAATATATGATCATCTTCAGTACACATACATGAAAGCTATGAGCATTTTCACGAAATGGATTATTTTGCGTGAAATGTTTTAAACATTTAAAAATGTTTTAAAATGTTTTAGTTGTAGCTGTTTTCACGATGGACTAACTTGCGAAACAAAAAGTTTAACCCTCGCCCTGTAGGGCGAGGGGTAAAATATTTCTCGCAAATTAGTCGATCATGTGAACGGCTACTTCTAAAACATTAAAAAAAAAATATATATAAAAAAATCGCGCAAAATAATCCATCGTGAAAACGGCTATGAATTGAGTTCATAACACGTTTACCTATGATACAAATGGGCCGTTCTTAAAGAATATATGTATCTAGAGTCCATTCGTTCAGTTGAGCATACCTTTATAGCAGTTACTAAATCTGGTAGCGTCATGGACCACAGGTTGGTCTTTGCATGCGCAATGATGTGATATAATCGATTCGCTAGTCCATTGCATTGGGCGAGTCCATTGTGTGTCAATTGCAAGGAGTCCCATTTGGCGTCAATAGCGTCCAACAATACAGAATGTCTCTGGATCACTCTGAATCATTTGAAAAGGTTCAGTCGGTGGAGATCTGGCATTATAACTAGCTTATCAATAATTATCTTGCATGTTTAAAAAAGTTTGAATGTTTGGTATGGATGGCTTTCCGAGGTCAGAACCCGCGCTAAGCAGAGCTTTTTGCGCTGGTCCTGACCTTACCAACCGATCGCGCAATTCCTGTTGGCTGGCAGCATTTAGATACGAAAGTTTTACGTGCCCGTTTTTTTCTTCATCCGATTCAGCGTTTGCTATGGTATCGGGAGGTAGATGCCGGGTAGGGGGCGAGGAGGGGCCTGAGGTTTGATCCCCCCCATGGGACCCCTCCACTCGGAAGCAGGGGATTTGATCCGGTACCTATCCCCGGAACCAGCACCTCGTGAATCGAACCCGTGGCCTGCTGCTTGATCAGTCCAAGAGACATACCAACGGCAGCTACCGCCCACCCCCGTCTACGTGCCCGACAGACCTGGACACGATGCCATGCCCGCTACACTGACGTACCCGGTGTCCGGACAACTTTGTAGCGAATGTCATTTTTGACGAATGCCATTTGGCGAATGTATAATTGAGTCGAAGACACTTGACGACATGTCTTTTTTGACACATGTTAATATGCCCGAATGCTAAATGGCGAATGTTACTTTGTCGAAATGTTCTTTGCCGATTGTCAATTGTCGTAAATGGTCTTTTTGCCACATGTGAAAAAGTCGACATGTCTTTTTGCCGAAATGTGATTTTGACGACATGTGAAAAGATCGAAATGTCATTTTGAAGAAATGTCATTTTGACGACATGTGAAAAAGTCGACATGTTTTTTTGACGAAATGTGATTTTGACGACATGTGAAAAGATTGAAATGTTATTTTGACATGTCATTTTGACGACATGTGAAAAAGTAGAAATGTTTTTTTGCCGAAATGTGATTTTGACGACATTTAAACAAGTCGACATGTTCTTTGGTTGCCCGAAATTTGATTTTGACGCCATGTGAAAAGATCTCGAATGTCATTTGACGAAGTCATTGTTGACGAAATGTCATTTTGACCTGACATTTAAAAAAGGTCGACCTCATGTATTTTTGGCCGAAATTTGATTATTGACATGTAAAAGTCGAAATGTGTTTTTGCCGAAATGTTGTTTTGTCGACAATCGACATGTGAAAAAGTCTAAATGTCTTTTTGACGGAAGTCATTTTGCCGACAAGTGAAAAGATTGAAATGTATTTTTGCCGAAATGTTATTTGGAAGATATGCGAAACATTAATTCTGCCGAATGTCATTTTGTTGGCATTTGAAAGGGTCGAAATCAGTGGCAGATCCAGAAAATCTTCAAGGAGGGGGGGAATCAATTGCAGTGTTGCTTCTACCTATACCCAAATCTGAAAACTAGACGAATTTGGTTCACTATATTTTGAGGGTACCCTTACTTTTTTAACATGTTGGGGTCTCCTCAGGTCACACGAGTGCCACCTCAAGGCAGCCCAGAGTGCCCCCGTCAGGTGGTAGAGTGCTCTGAACAGCCCTCGAGGCCCTTCAGGACGACCAGAAGTGCCTCAGGAGCGGCCAGGGTGCCCCCTCAGGCGGCCAGGGGCCCTCAGCGCGTCAAAGTGCACCCTGAGGCGCTGCAAGAGTGCCTCTCAGACGGTCGGGGTGCCCTCCAGAACAGCAGAGGTGCCCTCAGACGGCCAAGAGTGCTCCTCAGCCGGACCAGCGGCCCCCAAAGGGGCAAGAGGCCCCTCAGGCTGTCAGAGTGCCCCCTCAGACGACCAGATAGCCCCCTCAGGTGTTTAGATGTTGCCCTCGCGGCCCAGAGCGCCCCCTCAAGTTCAGGCACAAGGGAGGCCAGGCCCCCCTCTCTGTTTTTGGAACGCCACTGGTCGAAAATGCCTGTTTTTGACTAGCGGGAGCGCATCCCAATCCGCTTTTTCCGGAAAAAAGGACATTTCGATCTTTGTCACAATCACATGTCGCATATTACTTCGTCAAAAAGACATTTTCGACTTTGTTCACATGTGAAGAAAACAACAATTTCGGCAAAAACAAATTTCGATTTTTCCACATGTCGTCAACATGAACATTATCGATCTTTTCCACTGTCGTCAAAAATAACCCATTCGGCCAAAAGCATGTCGACATTTCACATGTCCCCGTCCAAAATCACATTTCGTCAAAATACATGTCGATTTTTGTCAATGTCGTCAAAATCCACATTTCGTCAATGACATTGATCTTTCACATGTGCGCAAAATGACTTCGGTCAAAAAGAACATTTCGACTTTTCACATGACGTCAAAATCCCATTGTCGACTTTTTCACATGTCGGCAAAAAGACATTTCGACAATTTGACATTCGGCAAAAAAACATTTCGACAAAAGTACATTCGCCATTTAGCATTCGGCATATATCAACATGTCGTCAAAAAGACATGTCGTCAAAGTGTCCCTTCGACGAATATACATTCGCCAAAATGGCATTCGTCAAAATGACATTCGTCAAAATGACATTCGTCAAAATGACATTCGTCAAAATGACATTCGTCAAAATGACATTCGTCAGAATGACATTCGTCAAAATGACATTCGCCAAAGTGTCCTGTAACCCTGACGTCACCTGGCCTTGAGTGCGGCCGTTGACACCGGCCACAGGCCATCCGCAATCAGGAGCAAATAGCGAGCGCCGAAGCAACTCGAACCCAGGCTGCCACTACCGGGATAGGTCAGAAGACCAGCGCTCTCCCACTGAGCTACACAGGCGGAAATGTGGCCTATTAGCACCAAACCGCAATTTTGTAGCATATTATATTCTTACCGACATATTACACATTTATGAGGGACATTTTAAGCCAAAAATTGCATGTAAATGTTGCGTACTTAACCCATGCTTGACCGGGGTCTTATCCGAACGCCATTGAACGGGGGGCAAATATTGCCCCTCTCGTTATCTCCGGAACCGACGATCGTAGCGAAACGCTCAAGTCGGCGTTCGAAAGCTCTCAGGTGACAAACTTGTGGCTTCAGNCAATAGGCAAAAAGTGCATTTCCGTTTTTTGCTTTTTTCTTCAATTTGTATGGAAAAAACATGTTCTAAGGTCATTTTTCGCGTTCTAATCGATAAACGAATCCATAAACATGTGTTACAACTTCTAATGACCGTAATCTTCAGTTTGACCTCTTGACCTCGGATGACCTTGACCTGACCCAAGGTCAAAATTAGCTTTTAATGTGGTAATTAGA
The DNA here is from genome assembly GCA_014673585.1 of Semibalanus balanoides. NCBI lineage: Eukaryota > Metazoa > Arthropoda > Thecostraca > Balanomorpha > Balanidae > Semibalanus > Semibalanus balanoides. The sequence continues at coordinate 11,702 of VOPJ01013255.1, read as the reverse complement.
AGTGTCAGATGCACGAATCATACCGATTTACCAACTTACTATTGCGTTAGATAAACTTGAATTTTTTGCGCGACCAATGCCGACCACCGGACTTTTGATGGCACGGTCAAACATTTTTTATTTTGACGTGACCTGTGACGTCATCGGTGACGAGTTTTTCGGACTTTCATCCTCGTCAGTTGTGTAAGATTGCACTTGTACACGACGTTTCGGCCAATTCGCCTTCTCCGCGCCGTCATCAGTGTTGTCGTCCTGATGAAGGAACCAGTTAGAGTTGGTAGGAGAGTGGTGTCGAGCTCACCGCCCGACTCCATTGCCACGTATGTTGTCTTCTCAACTGAAAAAACTTTTTAGGCGTGGAGCAGATTCGACACCGGGGGTATAACCATCCAGTCCGATGCTCTTTTACCACTTGGCCACCAAGGAGGGACGATCATGAGGCGTTGGTATTGCCCTTTTGTCCAATTCCGGATTTTCTCAGTATTGGAAGCCATACGGGGCTGACTTCTGCACTGGGCTTACTGAATGTTCATGTATCCAGTGTCATGTGGGCCGCCTCCTTGATTTTTCTGATCTTCCAATGTTCTTCCCTTCCAATGATGACGGCCGGAGAAGCGACTGGCCGAAACGTCGTGTACAAGTGCAATCTTACACAACTGACGAGGATGAAAGTCCGAAACTTTTCCATAATATATTTATGTTTACTAATACAGTAATCACTGACATTATACATAATATGGTTCATTAATTAAATTTATTCAGAACCATATATTTATAACATTTATTGCTCATACCAAGTTAAGAATTCTCCATTATATTCAAATATAATAACATTTAGCGGCTGAAAGTAAAATTGCTATGGGCTATTTAGAATGAAATGGTGCAGAGAGAATTTGTTTCTACAGTAACATAACCAGATATTCATCTTGTTTGGAGTGCATAAAAACAGCAAACACCATATTTGGGTATAGGCAAGACAAATTCACCACTAGATAAAATTATATTTGCCTGACCCCCAATACCTGTAAACATTTAGGTGAGGAGGAAAATTTTCTGGCTGCCCCATTTTGATTTGGGACAGAATTTGGGCTGCACCGAGGGCTACCGCAAAAAAACATCTTCTCCTCCGCCTATAGTAGAGTGATCTTCGAAATCTTCGAAGATGTCGAAAGATTTCGAAACCATCTTTTCGAAGATGTAACAACAATCGTTACAGACGGCGTAATGCTCAGAACCTATGGGACCGACTTGAACGATTCTTCTTCAATCAATCTGGTGTGGTCCAAAACAGTGTTTTCAAAAAGTTATATCAGCTTTGATTGAATCTAATTGGACCAAATCAGACCAAAACCACCAAAAATCATTGCAGATGACGTCAGTTCCGAACATATGGGTCCAATTGGGATACAATCTTCACCATTTGATCTGGCTTGGTCCAAAAGGAGCCGCTTAAAGTCTAATCGACTTTGGTCTGATAAAAGTGGACCAAATTGGACCAAAACCACCCAAACCACCAACAATCGTTCCAGAGGATATCATGCTCCGAACCTAATGTACCGATTGGGGCGCATTCTTCACCATTCGATCCGGCGTGGTTGAAAACGTTGTGGTAGACATTTTTATCTACTTTGATTCATTCCAAGTTGGACCAAATTAGAAGAAACCAAAAAATCGTTGCAGATGACGTCATGCTCCAGAACGTAATGTCTGATTTGTGCCGGGAATCTTCACCATCGATCCTGGTGTGGTTCAAAACGTTGTGGGTGGACAGTTTTATCTAATTTGATTCAATCTAAGTGGACCAAAATTAGACCAAAAACGCAAAATCGTTGCAGATGACGTCATTGCTCCGAAACCTATGGGACCGATTTGGACCACGATCTTCACATTTCATCTGGCTTCGTCAAAGCAGGGTCGTATTAAGTTAAATTATTTTAGTATAATTTAAGTGATCAAAATCGGACCCAAAACCACCAGTTTGGTTGGTTCAGGGAGTTCGAATCATGGCTCCACTTCCAATTGAACCAAATCGGTCAAACTCTACACAGCACCTGTGGATCAAGCCGGATCGGAATGGTGAATGATTACTGTCCAAATCAGTTCTTGAAGGTTCTGGAAAATGGCGTCGTCTGTAACGATTTTTGAACTTTTGGTCTAATTTTGTCCACTTAGATTAAACCAAGTAGATAAAGCTCTTATCCAACAACGTATAACCACCGTCGGATCGAATGGTGAAAATTCCGCCCAAATCTGTCCTATAGGTTCGGAGCATAATGTCGTCTGCAACGATTTTTGGTGGTTTGGGTGGTTTTGGTCCAATTTGCTGGACTCAGATTAGACCAAAGGGTATAAAATTATATACGGCACCGTCTTAGACCACGCCAGATCAAATGGTGAAGACCCCGTCCCAATCGGTCCCACAGCTTGGCAGATATTTGCCCGTTACCCCTCCCCTTGGGGGTAATTCGACAACACGCACGTATATAGATGGAAAAATATGGAAATTAGAGGAAAAAACGCACCTTTTTTATTTGTTGCATGTTAGACAAGACATTGACAAGTATTTTAAGATGGTGAAAAATTGAAATCAGAGATGTACCCGAGCTCACACGAGGGTCATTCGAAAAAACGGTCACAAGGTCACGTGGTCAAGGTCGTTTCAAGTCACGCAAAAAAAAATCCGAAAATAACTTCGTTTATTGTGAACTCAGCCATACAAGTATTTTTATAACACTTTGGCTTAAGTCAAATTGCAGTCTTCCGGCCTCCGAAAACACTCTGCAAACGTGAACCTGCCAAAATGCCCGAGGCTATAACGCGATAACCTGAGGTCAGATCGAGCTTAATATTTTCACAGCGCTGAAATTCCAGGACCAAGATAACCCTATTCACAATTTTGAACAAAAAGTGAGAGATGAGGGTGTAATTTGGGATAAAAAATGGTCGAAATGTCGTGGAATGCCTCAGCTGCGCCAGGGACAAATGCGTGAGCTCAGTTTAACTGTCGCAGTTGTCACTGGCGCAGTTGTATCTGGCTCAGTTGACCGCATACCGCACGCAACACCGGTAGCATTCGCGACTCTGATGATATCTCTTTCTCCGCGCGGAGGTGCCCCGGTGCAGGCACACTACTGCGCATGCGTCGCTTATTGTCTCACCCAACAGTTACCTCAGCTCGATCTTGGTGAAATGTTGTTATGCTGCCAGTTTCTGCAATTATCACTAGATGTGACTTTTCTAAGTCTGTATAAAAAATGTATACGTCATATCACTTATCTTTTGGAGAACCTTGGATAATCCGTACGATTACGTTGCTTACGTTGTGTGATTTTTCCGATTTTGTTATTATTTTGTATAGCTGTAACCTTTTGACCAAGGTGACCAAGGTGATGCTGATAACCTTCATAATTACTTGCTGTGACATTCTCTATTGAATGATGTGTATATTATAGGGAAAATATAAATATTCCTCCCGGAACAGCCCAATATTGCTGTCACCCACATATACGGGTTTATATTATACCACATATACGGGTATCACCGTTTTTTTGCGGGAGCCCTTGGTGCAGCCCAAAATTCTGTCCCAAATCAAAATGGGGCAGCCAGAAAATTTTCCTCCTCACCTAAATGTTTACCAGGGTATTGGGGGTCAGGCAAATATAATTTTATCTAGTGTGAATTTGTACCTTGCCTATACCCAAAATATGGTGTCTTGCTGTATTTTATGCACTCAAAAACAAGATGAACTCTGGTATGTTACTGTAAGAAAAACAACATTCTACTCTGCACCATTTCATTCTAATAGCCCATGCATTTTTACTTTCAGCTGCTAAATGTTATTATATTTGAGATATAATGAGAGAATTCTTACTTGGTATGAGCAATAAATGTTATTAAATATATAGGTTCTGAATAAATTTAATTATGACCATATTATGTATAATGTCATTGATTCACTATATTTAGTAAAACATAGTATATTATAAAAAATTGTCTTGCCCTACAAAATAATTTTGTATTGGAAGGTAGAAATATGGCAGCAAAGAAAATTACAATTTACAAGAATTACACCTAGGTATGCTACATTTGATATAAAAGTGGTGTGTTTTTATAATTATCTCTACTGTTCTATCAAAAGGCAAAAGCCAAAAGGCCTTCTACCGCTCAATATATTGTTCTTCTTAAAGGGAATGTTTCACATTAACATTATATTTGAGTTGAGATGGCCATTTTGCTGGATTTGCATTGAAATCAAAGTAGTGTAGAAAGTTAAAACACCCACAGAGGTCCAATCAAAAGTAAAATATTGGTTTGGTTTTGACATCTGTAAAAAAATAAGCCCCTAGTGTATTTGAATAGCCGCCTTAAAGCCGATGTTGTCATCTCTCTTTATCAAATGTTGATGAAAGTAGACTTGGTTACATTTGGCTATGCATTAGCCATACACTAGTCATACATATGCAGCGCTGAAGGTTGCTTTCTCTATTTCCCAAAATTCCTTCATATGATGTCATCAGCCCAAATACTAAAACTTAGTTTTTTTATGAAATTGAGCACTGTTTGTGAGAAACAAATGTTAGAATCGTGTTCAGCAGCAATTACTTCATATTTTGCACCACAAGCGGCGTACATTAGACAACTTTCAGAAAGGTGAAACATTCCCTTCAAGCAGTAATGCTCTGGTGCATACCTAACTAGAGTGAGCTGCTCCAAATAGTCTTGTTGCTGCCCTGGGCAGATGTGTTTGTGTTTGTGCCAACCCTAATCACCCTTATACTAGTGTTGGAAAAGTTCATGTTTATTGGTTTTTAGACCACCAACAAATGTTGTACTCCCACATTATGAATGGTAAAAATTGATTATTTTTGTACTCCTGAATATTTATTAGATATATATATTGAATATTTATAATTCATTGACATGTATACATGGATATATGATTACATGAAATTGAAAATTTTATAGAACATTTATCATGAATATATCAGTATTTCTCATTTTTGGCCTACCATCAGGTTATTTTTGTACTCTTTCCATTGCATATGTACTCCTACACCAACACAAAAAAGTAGAATTCCCACCCTGCCTTATACCCCAATAAACAAACAAAACCTGCCACCTTTTGCATACTGGGCAATTGGGGTCTTCCTTGCACCTCCATCTTGGTGTGTAAGATGTGAGTATTTTCATTCAAGTCACTTCTGTGATTAATTTACAAATTATTTAGCCTGCTCCTATTGAAAATGCAATACTCACCTGTTCACCTGTTTAACTCACCTGTTAGGGTTCCTGGTCTCATGGAAAAAGTAGGAAGAAATACTGTTGGAAGTGATAGAGAGGACTAGGAACCCATAGAGGAGGAATACATACAAGCAAAGCTAGAACCACCCCTGTAGCTTAGTCGGGAGAGGGCAGGGATCCTGGTTTATATAGCCTTGCTCTGACTTTACCAGGTGTGTCAACTACTGTCAATCTGAGTGCTATTCATGGTCCCTACAGTTAGATTGTCAACCACAGACTCTAAGACCCTTCCTTTTGATCATGCATCATCACATCCAGACCTGTCTCATGAATACTGGATCAGACATGTGCATGGATCTGAAAGTAGGATCTATGATCCCAGAGGATCTCTCGATAAAACGCAATTGTTGATTTTGATCCACTGGATCCAGACGAATTACACATTGGATCTTGGATCCACAGTGGACTTTCGATTAATTTGCAACGGTTCTTGGATCCAGATCCATTATAAACCAATGAAAATGGATATATGATCCAAGCGGATTTGGAATCGAACAGGATCCTGCTTGCATATTATGCCATAATTAATAGTATTTTGTTGACAAAAGAAATAAAGGCATGAAGCCATGCTAGTTGCAATAACAAGAATGAAAGGTCTGACATTTATTTATAAATGTTGATCCGAAAACACGACTGTATAATGGTCGGATCTGGGATCCAGTGTCCCAAGTGCAAAATGGTGCCTGTGATTTGATCGCAGTCGATCTGTCGACAATATTGGAAGACGGATCTATGATCCAGTGGATCCATGTCGACATTTGATGAAGGTGGATTATGATCCACGAGTGCGGGCGATTCCAGATCCCAGACTCAGATCCGGATCCGTTTTTGGGATCCGAGCACATGTCTGTACTTCTGGATGCTGTGATGTGATCTTTATAAAGTGTCCAAAATTTTCATTTTTCGGCTTGGGGTGTCAGAGTGGAAAATTCGAGCCCTAAAGCATCATGAGAGTGAAAAAATGATGTAGAAAAAGGTACGACTAATTGATTTACTGTTTGAATATGAAAAGCAGTGGTTTTCATTGAAATTGTGTATTTTAAGTCAATATTTATTGATATGGGAATCAATATTACGATTAATAATTTCGGAGTGGAAAATTCAATCCTAAAATGGAGAATGAGAGTGGAAGATTATTCACAGTTGGGTGTCATCTCCCACCCAAATCGACACATTTTGGGACACTGCTTTATAACTACTTAGACAACATTTCATCCTGTTGTCACTTTGCAGAGACCACTGGAACCACAGCCGACCACAGCTGTGTGACGTCACACCATTCGTCCCATCCCTACTTTCCATTATCCCCTGCTGCCAACCACTGCTGGCCACTGAACTGCAACCAACTGCAGGGTTCATGAACAGCACTCCGGGTTTAAGACTCTAGTCGCTTCAGGGCCTGGTATTTGCCGTTGACTGGGATGACCTGCAGCTTGTGGTAGCGATCACGTTCGAGATCAGATGGCAGAGTGAATTGTGTCCGAGTACCTATGTTGATAAAAGCAATAGGGGGAGCACGGTGACGCCAAGTTTGGCACAGTTGTTTGAGCAATCAATTACCCATATTGTGTAAAAAAAATACTCAAGGTCATCTCAGGTGAGGTCACCAGGTCACTACAAATGACCTTACCTCCAAAAATGTTTGTGGTCTTGCCAAAGCTACAGTGTTCTTCCAAATGATTATAAACATACAGCTGCTACTTTTGGCCATATGGTCATCAGTACCTACCATTCATATATCTCTGGATTTTGTATATTGGTGACTGACCTACTGGGAACTTTGACCTTTGATGACCTCTGATGAATCCAGAGTGTAACCGCACCCGAAACTTGTGTTCAAACTTCAAAGTGGCGTCTATTGACTTGAGCTGAGTCAAAAACATACTGGAAGTAACGTTGACAATCTTTGTCTAAGAATTTTCAAACGCTTTTTCCGCGTTTTTCTAGCCTTTAGTTTTCTGCGTTAGGCGGTCATTTTTACCCCTGCCCCCTCCCCCCCACCACCAGGGCGAGGGTGACTCAGGGGCCATCCTGGCGCGGGTTATTCAATGGAACACAATATGAGTATAATACAAAAGCAAAGTTTAGGGTTTTGCCAAAATTGATGAGCTCTTGGTAGTGCTGAGTGACCATGGTTCAATCGTCTCTCATGACCGTCGAACTCACGTAATTGTATCGAAACCTGGCTGCGGGTAGTTTGCACATTTATGGTGATCACAGCACAGAACTTCAGCGGCTGACCCCAGCGCAGTAGATTGGGCAGTGCAGATGTTATATATTTGGAGGCACCCAAAGCAAAGAGCTTGTACTACATGTTGTCAATGGTGAATCAGCTTAACACGCGCCCTGGAGGGGGGGGGGGGTCAAAATCCGCCCACCCCTCCTTCAGGTCAGGTCACCAGATGGCAGATGAGGTCACCTGATGACCTCACCTACAAAACGGGTTTGGTCGTATGTACACAGTTTTTTTTAAACAATCGATTTAATACTTTCAGGATTTCATAAGGTCATGAATACCTACCGTTTGTATATCTCTTATTTTTTATATCGGTGACCTAAGGTCAAGTTAATTTTGTGACCACCAATACTGATTTGCCGATTACTCTCGACGTAATGAAGATAGAGACGTGTAAATGGTACAAATGTGTTTGTCCCGTCGAGACACTTCTTTCAATATGCAACATGACCTACTTGGGTCACCACTTGACCTTGACCTGAGGTCAAATTTCAAAGTTGACCTCATGTAAACAATATATCCTTCATGCGCCTTCACGAGACAACATGATGGGTGTCAAATAATGGCTTTATTCCATTAGTTAACAAATTATAAAAATATTGTCCCTGTAAATTCCTTTTTTACCTTCAATGACTCTGGGAGGCCTAAAATGCTCACTGAGCTCAATTTGAAGGACGACTAGGTCCTCAAACAAATTTCAATACTTTCGATTGCGATGTGTAGTTTTCTCTAGCTATCATGTTTCGCGATAATTGGGGTTATCTGGACATAAGTAGAAACTGGAAATATGACCTTTGATGACTCTTAGTGACCTTGATTATTTACCTCAAACTAAAACGACGAGTACTTTCGATAGAGCTGTCTCGATCTATCTACTTCGTTTTCCGCTTGTCGTGCGTTGCGTGGTTTTCGAGATCAAGGGGGGCGAGATTCCGCCCCCTCCAGGGCGTGTTATTGCTCAGAGGCCCTCCAGGGGCGTGTTAAAGGACACTCACCTTAAAAAATGTGTCAATGTACGTCGTTTGTGTGCAAAATTAAGTGAATGCTGCGAACACGATTATGACATTTGTTTCTCAAAACAGTGCTAAATATTTATTCAAAAACAGTTTTAATATTTGGGCTGATGACGTCATAGAAGGAAATTTTTGTGAAAAGAAACCTTCAGCTGCCATAATAGGACTATGTTGGGCTAATGTATGGCCAACAGGTATAACAAGTCGACTGTATACAACATTTAGTAAAGAGAGACTACGACATCGGCTCAGGGCCACCATTCAAATACATTGGGACTGGGGATGTTACAGATGTCAGAAACCAAACTCGAATTTCCTCTGTTGGATTCGACCTTCAGTGGTTGTTTTAACTTATACATATATATTTAAATGCCAAGCCAAACACAGTAAAATGGTATCTCAACTCCAAATCTTAATGTTAAAGGTGGGACAGGTCCCTTCCAGGTAACAGATACCGTTGTAACAAGCGGTTGTGAAAAATCAAGATTGAACTTAACGTTTAACACGTTGCGAGCAGACGTCGTGAATGTTTTGAAAAAAAGTTGTATACACGTCGCTGGTTAAACGTTTACAGACAACGTTATATCGTACGATGTCCAATTTGTTCTAGTAACTTGGGAAGAACAACTCGCAATGTGGTACAATTATCTAAATTGAGCATATTCACCATCTTACTAAGATCAATGATCGACCACGTAAGTCACGTTAGCTATGCTTGTCAAAAGTAACGTAGTAGCAACGTGTGAGCGTTACAAGGTAACGTTGTGACAATGTTCCTGGGAGTCTACAAAATTACACTTTCACAACGTTGCGTGCATGTGTTACAACCCTGTCACAACGTAGCGACACCGTCAAATTGTTAGCTGGGTTTAACCCTCGCCCTGGTGGGGGATCATTTTGACCCCCTGAGGTTTTTCCGGAATAGCGGGAAAACGGCGGCGCGCAGCGCCGCCAAATTTTGTATAGCTGTTTGAACATCAATTGCCCACACTTTTTAAAAATTATACTTCAGATCATCTCAGGTCAGATCACCAAATGGCGTAAAGTGACCTTGCCTTCCTAAATGTTTGTGATCGTCCCAAAGCCACAGTTTTTGTCCGAAAGATTTGAAACTTGCAGGATCTCATAGGATCATAAGTACCTACAATTTGTTTATCTCGGATTTTGTGCATCGGTGAGCTAAGCTTAGGTCAATTTCCTGACCTCCCCGTTATAAGTGAACAGGAAAATAAACAAATGCTTCCTTTTCAGAGAATATCCATTGGATCAGACTGATTCTATCAGAATCGTGTTATTTTAGCTCATTCTGGACGACCAGGGTGCAATTGTTGCTCAGTGATATCTACAAGGTCATCTGAGGTCATCTGAGGTCATCAGGCAATGTCATAGAATAAGATAAGGACGATGGGAACGAACCTCGGTGTTTGTCTCATCTAGCCGCGTCGCTCCATATGCAGCATGACCTACCTGGATCTCCAAATGACCTTGACCTGAGGTCAAAATTTGAAGAGACCTTACAAGGTCACCATGTATATTTTAAAGGTGCCTCGATGAGACAAACATGATGGTGTTAAAGCTATTACTCTATCGTTTTAGGTAAAAAAACTATCAAAGAAAGCAAGTTAAACAAAAAATGACTTTTTTGACCTTTGATGAGCTCTGGAGCTTAAAATATTGATCTGAGCTCAATTTTGAGGACATCCAGTGCAATTGCATTTTTTATGAGCTTTCGATTTTTTTCGTTTGTTCCTAGCTATCATATTTCACGAGATATATGTGGGTTGTTCGAAGCAAAGGCCAAAAACTGTGAAATTATCCTTTGATGACCTCTGGCGACTTCAATATTAACCTGAGCTAAACATGCTCTGTGTAACTTCGAATGTCAATGTCGCGAGCTTTCGAACGTTTTTTTTCCTCGTCTTTCTATCCCTTTTGGTTTTCGAGTGAGACGGCGGGTCATTTTGACCTCCCCCCCCACCATGGCGAAGTTGTCTCGGAGGCCCACCAGGGCGCGGGTTGATACAGCGATGCATCACCACGCGGTTGTAAGTGGTCATAGGTGCCATGGCCCAGAATCAGGTTGCCAGTGAATCGTATCCACTAATGGTGTCAATCGGTAACCAAAAGTTTGTTTTTAGGTTAACCGAAAAAAAATTGTGTGACCGTTCGGTAATCGGTCGGGTGGTCCAATCAGAGGGTTATGGCATTTCTTTGGAAAGAATTTACAAGCTTTCTCTTCGAGTAAACTCAGTATCATCTTTAATTTCCTTTGGGTCTTACATATAGTAATCTAACAAGCGGGGAAGAGGCCGAGTTCAATTCCACGTAGCTCCTTCTTTCTTTATATACCCCAAAAACTACTAATTATTATAAATCAATGGTCAACTTCTTTTTACACAAATCTTTGACATTTTTGGCTCAAAACACACTTTCAAAAAGGAGCAAAAAATTTTGGCATATCAATTCATTCTGGCACGAATCCAGAATGTTCCATTCTTAGTTATGGTATTGGATTGGTTTTGGTCAGTAAATTTTGGGAAAATGACATCACTAGTATCTACCCAATGGCTATTAACAACCGAATTTGGGTTCAAATCAGCTCGAGGAGTTGCATATCACCGACACGATCGAGCAGCGTCCTGAAAGTCCTTGTCTGGGGTATGACGAGCCACAGAAGATCTCTCTGACCTGCATGTCGTGCCCCACGGCCAGATAGCTTTTGCAGACTACTATATCAATGAGTGCTGGAAATGGCCAGAACATCAGCGATGCAGCAAAGAAGGCTTGTCAACTGATGCCAAAGTCCTGTCGGACATATCTAGTGCATTTTTAAGAAGACATGATAGTCCATCACGCGAAGAAGACCAGGAATTGGTGTTGCAGTCACTTTCGGGCTTTTGCAGTGAAGGCGTCTAACCAGTAACCAGGCAATGGCCCTGCCCTGTCGCTGATCGAAACTCTGTAGGTAGTCGTCAAGGACGACCGCAACAAGATGACGCTCGCTACCTCAGACAAGGCCTGGTGCAAAAACTCGGAACGAACGGTACGATGGATTTATAATCAAGGCACACTCACTCGGTAACCTGATGAGCGAGGTTCCGGAGCCTATGTGTGAGAGTATTTCCGAGTCTGTGAGGAATTCGCGGAAAAAG